>CAUYQU010086325.1:0-10542 GCA_963574635.1 Cheracebus regulus | reverse complement strand
GTCGTCTTTGTAATTGCCGACTTTCAGATTGGGTCTCTGAGTGGACGTCCGGCTTGTTGGTGATGAAGTTTTTTCTGTTTCTTAGTTTTCCTTCGGGGGGTGCCCCTTCCCCACAGAGCTGGGCCTTCCCGGGTTCAGCTCTTCTTGCTCTCAGGCCCCAGTGCTTCCAATTGCTGTTCTCCTTGTGGGGATGGGTCCAGCAGAGCCCGACTAAAAGGGCACCCAGTCCCGTATACTCCACACCGAGAAGCGCCACGCTGGGGCACCAGCAAAACAGCTGCACCGACCAAAAGAGTCACGCTGGCGACCCGTGTGGCTCCTTCGCCAGGAATCTGCCAGTTCGTGGGCATCAAAAATTCGTCTGCAATTGCGGCATCCACTCACTCTCTGCGCTTTCACTGGGAGCTACAATCCAGAGCTGCTGCTACGCGGCCATCTTGGATCTCTCTCCGCCCAGTGATGAAGTTTTTTCTGTTTCTTAGTTTTCCTTTGTCGGATGCCCGTTCCCCACAGAGCCGGACCTTCCTGGGTTCGCTGTGCTTGCTGTGAAACTCTCAGTCCGCAGCGCTTCCAATTGCTGTTTTCCTTGTGGGGATGGGACCAGCCGAGCCCGTCCGTCCCGTATACTCCTCACCAAGAAGCGCCACACTGGGGCACCGGCAAAACAGCTGCGCTGGCCAAAAGAGTCGCACTGGTGACCCATGTGGCTCCTCTGCTGGGAATCTCCCAGTCTGTGGGCAACAAAAATTTGTTAGAAAGTGCAGCGTCCACTCGTTCTCTGCACTTTCACTGGGAGCTACATTCCTGAGCTGTTGCTAATCGGCCATCTTGGATCTCTCTCTAAAAACAGTTGGTTTTCTTTTTTTTTTTTTTTGAGACAGAATCTTGCTCTGTTTCTCAGGCTGTAGTGCAATCGTGTCATCTCGGCTCACTGCAGCCTCTGCCTCCCAGTTCAAGCAATCATCCCATCTCAGCCTCCAAAGTAGCTGGGATTACAGGCATGCACCATCACATCAGGCTAATTTTTGTAATTTTTAGTTGCGACGGGGTTTCACCATGTTGGCCAGGCTAGTCTCAAACTCCTGATGTCAGGTGATCCATCTACTTTAGCCTCACAAAGCACTGGGATTACAGGTGTGAGCCACCGTGCCCAGCCACAGTTTTCATGTTTATTAGCTGGGAATCAACTTTTAATAAAAACTTCTTCATAAGATTCTTGGCTGGGCACGGTGGCTCAAGTCTGTAATGTCAGCACTTTGGGAGGCAAAGGCAGGCGGATCACACAAGGCCAAGAGTTTGAGTAAAGCCTGGCCAACATGGGGAAAACTCGTCTCTACTAAAAATACAAAAGTTAGCTGGGCGTGGTAGTGCGTGCCTGTAGTCCCACCTACTTGGGAGGCTGAGGCAGAAGAATCGCTTGAATCTGGGAGGAGGAGGTTGCAGTGAGCTGAGATTGTGTCATTGCACTCCAGCCTGGAGACAGACTCAAAAGAAAAAAAAAAAGAATAGAATAGAAAATTGTAAGATCATTTTCAAAACATTTAGTCTGCACCTGCCATTCTCACCCCATGACAATCCTAGGAGGGCAGAGGCTTGGTTTCTGGATCACACTCTCTGTCATGTGACTACTCACAGTGGTGCTTCAACCTTGGCATGGGGAGAATAAATGACTGCACAGTGTAGAAACAATCAAGACAGCTCACATAAACTAGAGCTATCTGACTAGCTTAGGATATTGTCTATTCTTTCCACAGCAGACAGAGCTGAGCCTCAATGTCCTAGGGTCACAGCCCATGAGGACAAAGGGGATGACTGTGGGAAAGCAGGCAGTGGTCAATGCAGAGGTGTTCACCAGCCACCAGCTGGGGTTAGGGTACTTAGCCAAAAAGGTGTTAAGACAGAGGAGAGGGTATAGAATGATGCAAAGGTGCTTACTAGAACAAGGACTCTTTGGGTGACTTTGGACTCGGGGGAGGATCTGGGGGAGAGGTTAGTTTTGTGAAGGTGTTGGACCCACTGCCTATGCCTGTGCAGAATGAAAACCATGGAGCTGCTGCCAGATCTTGAGGCCCAAACACAAAACACTGTAGGATCATGACAATGTTATATGTAGTAATCCTGTAATTCTGTTATTGCCTACTGCACAACAATATCTCAAATCTCATTTCTGTGTGTTATTTTTGTTACTCCACTTGCCAGTCACACTCTTAAGAAAAACAGTATTTACCAGCATGTTCAGCAGCCAGCCCAGGAAGTTGAAGGCCTCAATGTATCTGGGAGCTTGTAGCTTCAGCTCTGCCCACCTGGAATTTGTGGGGCTGATCGTGGTGGCCTGAAAGATACTCATGAAGCAGGTGGTGCCCATGTACATGCCCGTGACCACTCTGTGAGCATAGAAAACAAATTTGCACCCAATGCCACTGAGGAAATTTTTCAGTCCCAAAGCAGCCATTGTCTGTGGGACTCCTTTAGAGAGAATGACCAAGGAGTTGGCTACAGTCAAGTGCTGGAGAATCAGATCTGTGGACCTTGATGTGCTTCTGGTGAAATAAAGAAAACTACAATGACAAAGAAAAAAGCAATTGCTCAGGAATCCTACTGTGGTCTAAGATAAGAAGATCATTCCTATTACCACATCCATAGAGGCAATTTGCCATTTTTCAATGATTGATTATTTTATTCAGAGTGAGAGGATCCTGCATGGAAACAGGAGGCTTGTTGTACCATGGCAACTGAAATGCACTCTTGTGGACCATGGTTTTCAAGCTATTAATTTCCTATTAAATTTCATTCTCTTTTTTCTGAGAGTTTTGCTATTAAAATACATATGTGTGTATAGATATATATTCCTAGCAAAAGAGTGTTATAATAGTGTTTTATGCATAACTGTTACAATTCTCTGAAGTGCTTTATTGTTCCCATTTGACAGGTGAGGTGATCTCGGGCACAGGAAGGCTGAATGACACTCCCAAAGTCACTTCCTTGTAAGAGGCAGTGCCAGAAGCTACTAATGTACTTGACCACTATGCTGTCTTAGCAGCAGACATATTAATTTAATTAATTTATTTTTTAAGAAGGAGTGGAGTGCAGTGGTGTAATCTCTGCTCACTGCAACCTCCGCCTCCCAGGTTCAAGTGATTCTCCCACTTTAGCCTCCCGAGTTGCTGGGATTACAGATGTGTGCCATCATGCTCAGCTAATTTTTGTATTTTTAGTAGAGACAGGGTTTTAGCCTGTTGGCCAGGCTGGTCTTGAACTCCTGACCTCAGGTGATCCACCCACTTTGGCCTCCCAAAGCACTGGGATTACAGGTGTGAGCCACTGTGCCCAGCCCAGGCATACTTATTTTTTAAAACAATCCACATACTTAAAAAATATTTTGTATCTCATGAGTTTTTTAAAAAATGGTTGTGGCCAGGTGCGGTGGCTCACGCCTGTAATCCCAGCACTTTGGGAGGCCAAGGCGGGTGGATCACGAGGTCAAGAGATGGAGACCATCCTGGCCAACATGGTGAAACCTCGTCTCTACCAAAAATACAAAAAAAAAATTAGCTGGGGGTGGTGGTGCACGCCTGTAGTCCCAGCTACTTGGGAGGCTGAGGCAGGAGAATTGCTTGAACCCAAGAGGTGGAGGTTGCACTGAGCCGAGGTCGCACCACTGCACTCCAGCCTGCTGCCGGGGTTTGGCGTGAGACTGTAACAAAAAAAAAAAAAAAAAAAAAAAAAAGAATGGTTGTGAATCTTGTTTTTCTTTTCAATTGTAATTGAAAACACTGTTGCTTGTTTTCTAGGCAAACATTATAGTGATCAGAGATCCAAGTAAACTATAGAGGGACTGATTTTAGTATAATCTTAAAATAATAATTATATAAAACCAAATGGAATTTATTAAATGCACAAAAGGAATTAAAAGAGGAGGTTATTTTCCATCTTAACCAAGAAGAAGAGCACAATGCAATGACCTTGTGCTAAGTAAGGGAGCAGGAAAATGAGTAGGAGGTAAAGCATTGCAGAGGAGAAACTAAATTACCATGAGTGTATAAAGAAAATGAGTATCTGTGAATGCAAAAATATCAAACATAGTATTTCAATGTCAGAATGGTTCGCTGTATCAAAACTCAAGCCCATTATGCAAAAGAGAAACTGGAGATAAAGATTACACATTGACTCAAAATAGTACTAAGAGAAACACTGAGCCTGGGAATGGCATGAAAACATTTTTAAACCAGAGGAAAGATCACAAAATAATGCAATTCTGAAAACTGCTGAAGAGCGTAACTTTTTTTTCTAATACAAAAACCTAAGGTCAGTTACCTTTCTTTGTTGATTTCATGAAGAAAAAGTTTCACCATAATGCATAGGCAACAGATTTTTTCTGTCACCACTAAGGTCAGTTACCTTTCTTTGTTGATTTCATGAAGGAAAACAGTCTCATCATAATGAATAGGCAACAGATTTTTGCTGTCATTACACACTTATGGTCTCCATTCAGTATATTGTATGCACAGAGTTGGTGAAAACACAATATTTATTATTTCTGAGCAGAATAAGGCAATTCAATCAGCTACATCTTATACATAATCACAGGCATGGAGGTGTCATAGAAACACCTCTACAGATCTTGGGAATGTTCATGTAGATAAGACAGAGCAGCTGGCAAATTAATTTCCAAATTATATTAGAGAACTTAAAAATAGGCCAGGTGTGATAGAACATGCCTATAACCCCAACACCTTGGGAGGCTGAGGCAAGAGGATTGCTTGAGGCCAGCAGACCAGCCTAAGCAACATAGGAAGAGCCTGTCTCTACCTATGTGTGGTAGCACATGCCTGTGGTCCCAACTACTCAGGAGGCTGAGGTGGGAGGATCATTTGAGCTGAAGTAGTCAAGGCTACAGTGAGCCACAATTGCACCACTGCACTCTGGCCTGAGCAACAGGAAGAGATCCTGTCTCAAACAAACAAACAAACAGATTTCATGACTTTATTAAAACAACAATGATGAACAGTGAGGATGACATTAAATGAGAAGCAGTTAGGGGCTGGTTTATGGTCTTGACCTCCATTCCTTCTCCACAAGTCCAGCCCAGGACCCAGTGATTATTTCCCCTTTTCTGCATTGCATTGGCGCTGACTTAGTTTCTAGCCCAGAAGAATCCCTTTTCCAGGCAAAAGCTCCTACTCCATCTCCCAGTACATTTCCTTCTTGTGCAAGCTATGCCTTCTAGACTGAAACAGAAAATACTCACCTGATTTTTCCCTTACTACTGGGACAGTGAGTGCAGGCTGATGCTCAGGACAGCCAGCAGGTGAGCGTGGAGGGAGGCAGCCAGCTCTGAGATTAGGGCCTGTGTCCTTTGACCTCTCCTTTTCTCAGCACTGCAATGAGCATTTCACCTGCGGTAACAATGACAGTACACGCTTAGGGAGCTAAAAATATTTCAGGAAACTTTGTCGCAGCTACTAATGACCAAACCAAGTACAATTTTCTAGTGGGCAACTCCAGAGAGATGAGGGTGTTTGGCAGAGGCTGTTTCTTCCCACGGTCCATGGAGGCGGCAGGAAGGGCTGAGTCTCGGCTGAGGGGCTGGTAGCAGAGCACATGCGTCTTACTGGAGTCTGCGCTTTCCTGAGATGGGCCCCTATGGAAAAACACAATTTTCTATTAATCCGGAGATTCCTGAGCCAAACTATTATTTATGAGTAGAGAAATGGGATCATGCCAAGAACTTGAGAAGAATGTGTCAGCAGGTTACAGTACAAACAGCAATCTGAAGTCCAATAGTGATAGGAAAAATAAATGGGAACAAATTTGGACAATCCAACGTAAATTAACATGCAAATGTAGACGTTATATATTTTATAAATATATACTTTATCAACATTTACCACCAGAGAGATAGAAGTTCTAAATTGTACAATTTTTATAAAAGAAACAGACATTTATCAGAGTTGCTCACATACACAAAAGCATCAAGTTCATTTGATCCAGAGAGAAATTCTACTAATAAACTAATTGATAAACTAATGCTACCTAAACTATTAGAGTCTTAAAGTAGTCAATCTTCCCAATAATTTTAGAGAGGTGCCTAAAGGTGACATGATAACTTACTGTGGTTTGAGCCATGTATTACAAAAGTATAGGACATATAACTGTAAAACATTTAACTATTAGAATCCATTGGCTGGGTGCTGTGACTCATGCTTGTAATCCCAGCACTTTGGGATGCCGAGGCAGGTGAATCACCTGAGGTCAGAAATTCAAGACCAACCTGGCCAACATGGTGAAACCCTGTCTAAAAATTAGCTGGGCGTGGTGGTGCACACCTGTAATCCCAGCTACTTGAGAGGCTGAGGCAGGAGAATCTCTTGAACCCAGAAGGCGGAGGTTGCAGTGAGACGAGATCGTGCCATTGCACTCCAGCCTGGATGACAGAGCAAGACTGTGTCTCATAAAATAAAATAAAATAAAATAACAAGACAAGATAAGATAAAATAAAAAGTCATTAGGGCAGTCACCATTGTTCTATGAGGGATGTGTCTTGGAGGAAAAAGTCCCTTCTGTAAGGATTACTTAACTGGTAAATGGGCAGGCAAAGTGACCCCTAGTGGCCTGCCAGTCTCAAGAAAAATTTTATACATCTAGGGAAAAATTAGTCACAACCAGGCAATTACATCACACCCTCCCCACCAAGTAAAACAAAATTCTGTGTCAAGTACAGGTAAAACAAAACACAGGTACAAACCCTCAACATTTCCTGATAGGCATTGTAGAGTTTTTTGTTTGTCCTGGTTTTTTGTTTTGTTTTTTGCTCTCAAGAGATTAATAAGCAGAATGGGACCATCAAATTTCAAAGCATGCAATAATGGTCCCTCCACTCTTGGGACCCCTGCCAATTAATTAATTAATTGTTAATTAATTTTCAGTTTTGGCTGGGCGTGGTGGCTCATGCCTGTAATCACAACACTTTAAGGAGCAAAGCTCTGTACAAAAAAAAAAAAAAGAAGAAGAAGAAAAAGAAAAAAGAAAAATAAAAGTTAAGGTTCTCTCTCTTGCATGTTTTAATTTTTTTTGCATAAATTTTTAAGGGTTGCTAGTGTAGTTTTGTAACATGGATATACTGGGTAGTGATGAAGTCTGGTATAAATATCACCTGACAGTGCACATTGTATCCACCAAGTAATTTCTCATCCGTCACTCCCCTCCCACTCACTCACCCTTCTGAGTCTCCAATAACAATTCGTTTTTCCTTTTTTTGAGAGGGACTCTCTCTCTCTATCTCCAGGCTGGAGTGCAATGACAAGATCTTGGCTCACTGCCACCTCTGCCTCCTGGATTCAAGCAATTCTGCCTCAGCCTCCAAGTGGCTGGGACTACAGGCGCACACTATCACACCCAGCTAATTTTTGTATTTTTAGTAGAGGCGAGGTTTCACCATGTTGACCAGGCTGGTCTTGAACTCCTGACCTCAGATGATCTGCCTGCTTCAGCCTCCCAAAGTTTTGAGATTACAGGTGTGATCCAGTGCACCTGGCCTCCAATGGCTATTATTCCACTTCCTATGTCCATGAGTACATGTTAGTTAGCTCCATTTATAAGTGAGAACATGCACTATTTGACTTTCTGTTTCTTTTCATTTATTTAAGATAATGACCTTCATTTCCATCCACGTTGCTGCAAAATACATGATTTCAAAACTGGGTAGGGTGGCTCATGCCTGTAATCCCAGCACTTTGGGAGGCCAAAATGCATGGATCACTTGAGGTCAGGAGTTTGAGACCAGCCTGACCAACATGGTAAAAACCTGTCATTACTAAAAGTACAAAATTAGCTGGGCATGGTGGTGCATGCTTGTAGTCCCAGCTATTTGGGAGACTGAGGCAGGAGAATCACTTGACCCTGGGAGGTGGAAGTTGCAGTGAGCTGAGATCTTGCCATTGCACTCCAGCTTGGGCAAAAAGAACAAAATTCTGTCTCAAAAAAAAAAAAAAAAAAAAAAAGAATAGACATGATTTCACTGTTTTAAAATTTTTTAAGTTTATTTTAGACATAGGAATATGTGTGCAGATTTGTTATGTGGGAATACTGTGGATCTTATTCTTTTTATGGCTGAAGAGTAGTACATTGTATACATACCACATTTTCTTTATGCAGTCATCCATTGATGGACATGCTATAATAGCAAAGATATTGGAATCACCCTAAGTGCTTCTCTAAGCATACAAGTGCAGGTATCTTTTTGATATAATATTTCTCCTTTGTGTACATATCCAGTAGTAGAATTGCTGGATCGAAGGGTAGTTCTATTTTTATCTCTTTGAAACATTTGCATACTCTTTTCCATAGAGATTGTACTGATTTAGTTCCCACTAACCATGTATAAGCATTTCCTTTTCTCCACCTCCTCACCAAAATCTGTTGTTTTTTGACTTTTTAAAAATAGCCATTCTGACTGGTATGAGATGGTGTCTCATTGTGGTTTTAATTGGTATTTCTGTCATGATTAGTCATGTTTGAACATTTTTTCATATGCTTCTTGGCCATTTGTATGACTTCTTTTGAAAAATATCTATTCATGTTCTTGGTCCACTTTTAATTTTATCTATTTTTACTATAATCTATACAACAATATTTGCCCACTTTTTAGTGGAGTTATTATTATTTTTTTGGTCTGCGTATTGGGTTATTTGAGTTCCTTGTAAATTCTAGGTATCAGTTCCTGTCAGATGCATAGTTTGCAAATATTTCCTTCTATTCTGCAGGTTGTCTATTCACTTTATTAATTATTGTTTTTTGCTCTGTGGAAGTTTTTTAGTTTAATAAGACCCATTTGTATATTTTAATTTTTATTACTTGTAGTTTTGAGGTCTTAGTCATAAATTATTTGTCTATACAAAACATTCAGAAGAGTTTTACCCAGGTTTATTCTGCTATGTTTATAGTTCTACATCTTACATTTAAGTTTTGGTCCATCTTGGGTGGATTTTTGTATATGGTGAGTGATAGAGTCCAGTTTCACTCTTTTGCATATAAATATCTAATTTGCCCTGCCCCACTGAGTAAAAATGGTGTCCTTTTTCCAGTGTATGTTTTTGTTGATTTTGTCAAAATCAGTTGGCTGTAGACATGTGCTTTTATATCTGGCTTCTTTCTTTTGTTCCATTGATTTGTGCGTATTTTTATTCCAGTACCATGCTGTTTGGTTGCTATAGCTTTGTAGTATAATTTGAGGCCATGTAATGTGATACCTGCAGCTTTGTTCTTTTTGCTTAGGATTTCTGTGACTCTTCATGCTTTTATGATTCCATAAGAATTTTAGGATTTTTTTTTCTAATTCTGTGAACAATGACATTGATATTTTGATAAGGATTACACTGAATCTGTAGATAGCTTTGGGCAGTTTGGTCATTTTAATATTACTTCTTCAGATCCACAATAATGGGATATTTTCCCACTTGTTTGTGTCATCTACAATGACCTCATCTTTGTTTTGTAGTTCTTGTGGAGATCTTTCACCTCCTTGGTTAAATGTATTCCTAGGCAGTGGGAGAGAATTATAGAGATGGAATTGAAACATTATGTATTTTAGATAAAAAATATTGTACTGAGCTTATGATTTGGGGGAAGTTTCCAAGTCATTTAACATAGTAATAACTTTTCTATCATCTTTGCTAAAGCTGAATTGCAATGCTATCATCTTCTGGGCCCCAAAGGTAAATAATTATGTTCACAGATTTTTAATGCATTAATCTTATGTGTTTATTAGATAGTGAATGTTTACTTAAAATTAACCCCTGCCATTTTCCAAATTGACTCACATATTGGATAAAAGTTATATATGCTTCTATTATGATTAAGCCTACTTTAAAAGATAATCTTAAATTTAGAAATATCAGAATGTATTTACATGTTTGTAATTCAAATTTGAGTTTCTGCAAATAATTTCCAAATTATATAAATGGAATTTAAATAGATTATAATTGAAATTTGATGCTAGGAGTAATCATCAATGTAATTTGGTTAGCAAAGTTATGACTATGCTCAAATATTACTGTCTTACAAATTACTTATAATTATGCCAAAGTTTTGACACCCATTTAAAATTCAGTTTTTTTTTTTTTTTAGAGATTTAAGCATCATAAGAAAACAGGAATGCTCTCTTCTTGCATAGATGTTAAATAAAATATATTGTTTCTCTTTTTTTTTAATTATAAATCTTTATCTTTGTTAAAGTTGCAAGAGACATGAAAAAGGAAACTTTTTTTTGAGAGAGAGAAAGAAGTAGAATAAAAGAGAAAAAAGAAAGAAAGAGAAAGAGGGAGAGAGAATGAAAATCTTGCTCTATTGCTCAGGATTTCATTTAAATCTGTAAAATGCTTATGCAATTACTAAAAAGTGATGTATTTCCTATTATGTGATCACTTTTAGAATAGGTATAATATTGAAAAAATATATGTTTTATGGATATGGGGTGGTAGGTTCTGTAAATATTTATTAAATTTGCTTGTTTCAGGTGTGAGTTCAAATCTGGTTTTTTTTTTT
>CAUYQU010086323.1:0-46210 GCA_963574635.1 Cheracebus regulus | reverse complement strand
ATCTCTTCCTCTTTCTTTCTCTTTCATTTTTTCTTTCTTTTGCTGTTTCTTTCTTTCTCTTTTTCTCTCTTTTTCTAAAATCTCTTCCTCTTCCTTTCTCTCTTTCATTCTTTTTATTCTAAAAAAAAAAAAAAAAAAAGATTTTTGCTGTAAACACAAACCACCTTATTATTATTTTCTTAATATTTATTCTTCATTTCGACTCATCTTCTCATTTAAATTTCTTTAAAAAGGAAAGTTTATATGATCTGCTTTTCTTCCTCACTCGATTGTGGTGTCCTCTACAGAAAGTACACTGACTTCTTGCTACTCAAGGTGTGGTCCATGGAAATATAGACTGCTAGACTTGCCGAATTAAAATCAGCATTTTATTTTGTCTTATTTAGTTAGTTTTTTTTTGTTGTTATTATTGTTTGTTTGTTTCTTTTCTTTTTTTTTTTTTTTAATTGTCTTTCTTTTTTTAATTTTCTTTCTTTTTTTAAGACAGGGTTTCACCGTGTTGGTCAGGCTGGTCTTGAACTCCTGACCTCAGGTGATCCGCCTGCCTTGGCCTCCAAAGTGCTTGGATTACAGGCGTTAGCCACCACGCCCGGCCTGTTTCTTTTTCTTTCTTTCTTTTTTTTTTTTGAGATGGAGTTTCACTCTTTTGCCCAGGCTGCAGTGCAGTGCGCAATCTTGGCTCACTGCAGCCTCCTGGGTTCAAGCAATTCTCCTGCCTCAGCCTCTCGAGTAGCTGGGATTACAGGCACCTGCCACAACGCCTGGCTAATTTTTGTATTTTTTAGTAGAGCCGGTGATCTGCCCGCCTTGGCCTCCCAGCAGAATCTGCATTTTAAAAAGCTCCTCCCCATGATACATAATAGGTACATTAGTCTTTGAGAAGCACTGGCTAATGCACTAAGTGTAGACAACAAGTACTAACCACCTACAAGAATCAGTAAAGGACCAAGGAACGTCCAAGGAACTGCAGAACTCTGCTGCCTTGGTGCAAAGCATGCTAGAACTGGGAGGTACCAGAGGAACATCCAGCCACTCAGAGAGTCCAATATGGTAGAATTCTGGCTTTTCCTCTCCATTTTTACTCTGTTTAGATATGGACATGACCTCAGTTTTATTTTTTTATTTTATTATTATTTTTTGAGATAGAATCTCACTCTGTTGCCCAGTCTGGAGTGCAGTGGCACAAGCTCAGCTCACTGCAAACTCCACCCCCGGGTTCAAGTGACTCTCCTGCCTCAGCCTCCCAATTAGATGAGATTACAGATGTGCGCCAAGACATCTGGCTAATTTTTCTATTTTTAGTAGAGATGGGGTTTCACCATGTTGGTCAGGCTGGTCTTGAACTCCTGACCTCAAGAGATATGCCTGCCTTGACCTCCCAAAGTGCTGAGATTACAGGCATGAGCCAGGCTGCTGTGCAGTGGACCGATCTCGGCTCTCTGCAACCTCTGCTTCCCAGGTTCGAGCAGTTCTCCCTGCCTCCGCCTCTTGAGTGGCTGGGATTACAGGTATCCGCCACCATGCTTGGCTAACTTTTGTATTTTTTAGTAGAGACGAGGTTTCGCCATGTCAGCCAGGCTGGTCTTGAACTCCTGACCTCAGGTGATCTGTCTGCCTCGGCCTCCCAAAGTGCTGGGATTACAGGTGTGAGCCACTGCGCCCAGACAATTTAATTTTTTGAGACAGGATCTTGCTGTGTCACCCAGACTAGAGTGCAGTGGCACAATCACAGCTCACTGCAGCCTTAAACTTCTGGGCTCAAGTCATCCTCCCTCCTCAGTCTCCCAAAGTGCTGGAATTACAGACATGAACCACCTCACCCAGCCTGACCTCTATTTCTTTGTTTGTTTTGAGACAGCCTCTTGTTCTGTCACTCAGGCTGGAGTTCAGTGGTGCAGTTGTTACAGTAGGTAGCCAGTCAGACATGAGCAGAGCAAGAGAAGGTTCCCCTCCCTCCCCCAACACACACACACCAGGAATGTCAGGTGACCATCAGGTGATGCTCAGGCAGTTGTTAACTATCTCTCTAAAAGAATGGTTGATCTCAGCCAGTGCCAGGGAAAGGCAGTCTCCCAGTAAACAGAAAACAAAAGCCTGAAACTTGGGGAGTAACTGCCGGGTCCACCGGTCTCCCGGCCCTGCCCGGGCGGCAACCCTGCACACCAAAAAAGAAAAACCTGAAACTGGTGATCAGCAGCTCCCAGTAAGATCTCAGGAATGGGCAAATGGGCTCAAGTATAAGAATTAAGAGGCAAAATGGCAAAGTCTAACTGATGACCATCTAGGGACATTCAACTGGTAAGGGAAGAACACCTCAAGTGAGCATGTACACAACTCCAGATAACACACTGCGCATACGACAGCCCACCCCAAGTGAAGAATCACGGGAGAAGGAACTCAAGACCCCGGAAGTATATCAGCATATAAAACCCTATGTCAAAGGGCGCTTGATTTCTCAAGTTGCTCCCTTGGCCCTCTTCCAAGTATACTTTACTTCCTTTCATTCCTGCTCTAAAGCTTTAAAAAAAAGTTTTTTTTTTTTAGAGACTGGGTTTTACCATATTGGTCAGGCTGGTCTCGAACTCCTGACCTCAGGTGATCCACCTGCCTCAGCCTCCCAAAGTGTTGGGATTACAGGTGTGAGCCAGCACGCCCAGCCTCTAAAGCTTTTAAATAAATGTTCACTCCTGCTCTAGAATTTGCCTCAGTCTCCCCTTCTGCCTATGCCCCTCAGTTGAATTCTTTCTTCTGCAGAGGAAAGAATTGAGTTTCCTGCAGATGTGTGGGGATTGACTGCTGGTAACACATTGCGTGGCACGACTCTGGTACATTTTCTGCTAACACAGTCCCGGCTCACTGCAGCCCCCAACTCCTGGGCTTAGGTGATTCTCCCACCTCAGTCTCCCAGGTAACTGGGATTACAGGCAAGCACTAACATGCTCAGCTAATTTTTTTTTTTTTTTTTTTTTTTGAGGCAGAGGCTAGCTTTGCTGCCCAGGCTGGAGTACGGTGGTACTATCTCAGCGTGATCACTACTGCTACCTCTGCCTCCCGGGTTCAAGCAATTCTCTTGCCTCAGCCTCCTGAGTAGCTGGGATTACAGACATGCATCACCATGTCTGGCTAATTTTGTATTTTTAGTAGAGACAGGATTTCACCATATTGGTCAGGCTGGTCTCAAACTCTCAACCTCAAATGATCCACATGCCTCGGCCTCCCAAAGTGCTGGATTATAGGCCTGAGCCACCTCGCCCAGCCCCTTTCTTCCTTTTTAAATGAGAATTCCGATAGCAACCAGACGGTCACCTTTCTCCTGCTGGTCATGTGCTTCCAGGGAGATGGATCCCAGTCCCAACCCTAGCCTGAGGGAGAGACTCATAATACATAGGAGCCAATCGCAGTGATCCAGACAACCTTGCGGTGGTTGGTTTAGGCTTGTTATGTGATGCCCTCTAGCCAATAACACAAGAAAAAAACTCTTCTGCATGCTGGGAAAGTTTTTTCTCATTAACAGAAACAAGATCTTATGACTTGAATGTCTGAAATTGTGGGCATTACCGTGGCATCATGAGTGAGGATATCTAACACACTAACAGAGGCAGAGAAGAAATGCAGAAAGAATTCCAGTCCTGGCAATGTTTGAGTCGCTGAGAACTACCTATACCTATGGCTCCTTGACAACTTGCAAGAGTTGCTTTCTTGGTGGCAAAGTTACTGTAGGGACTGAAGCCTCCCTAACCGACACCAGCACCCTGGAGAAGAGCCTATGCTCAGTGCTTTCTCTTGAAAGGGAAAAAACTGCTTCCCTTCCGTTGTCCCAGATAAAATCTTGTATCTCATTGCCTCTCACTCAGTTATATGTTCATCCGTGAACCTAACAAGAAGGCCAGGGAGGGCTGGGCGTGTTGGCTCACGCCTGTAATCCCAGCACTCTGGGAGTCCAAGGCGGGTGGATCTCAAGGTCAGGAGATTGCAACTAGCCTGACCAACATGGTGAAACCCCGTCTATACTAAAAGTACAAAAATTAGCTGGGTATGGTGGCAGGCGCCTTTAATCCCAGATACTCAGGAGGCTGAGGCAGGAGAATCACTTGAATCCAGGAGGTGGAGGTTGCAGTGAGCCGAGATTGTGCCACTGCACTCCAGCCTGGGTGACAGAGTGGGACTCCATCTCACACACACACACACAAAAGGCCAGGGTGAAGAAAATACTTCAATTGAAAGCCATCAGAACCCAACTCTGGAGCATGGGGTAAAGTAAATCCTATTCCAAATCACATGAAATCAGGGTGTGGAGGTTGGTGTTCTGTGAGGTTTCATTAATGGTGTCCTAGAGAGATCACAAAAGAACACTTACATTCTCTTCCAACCCAGGAAGCCATAGGACTCTCGGGGGTTGAGGTGGAAGGAGAAAGAAAGAAAGAAACATAGCATTTGTTCAACATGGTACTTAACATTATGGAGGATTAAGAAAACGCATACCATGCAGGGCACAGTGGCGCGTGCCTGTAGTCCCAGCTACTCGGGAGGCTGAGGTGGGAGGATCACTTGAGGCCAGGAGTTCTGGGCTGTAGTGCGCTATGCCGATTGGGTGTCCGCACTAAGTTCGGCATCAATATGGTGACCTCCCGGGAGTGGGGAAACACCAGGTTGCCTAAGGAGGGGTGAACCAGCCCAGGTCGGAAATGGAGCAGGTCAAAACTCCCATGCTGATCAGTAGTGGGATCGCGCCTGTGAATAGCCATTACACTCCAGCCTGGGCAACACAGCAAGACCCCATCTCTAAAAAAAAAAAAAAAAGAAAATGCATACTACATGATCCCTGCTTTCAGAGAATTTACAAGTGAGATTAACTGCCCCTTAATATATCAGTTTGGGAGATCTGCCCTTCAAAGACTCTCTCTCTATATATAGAGTCTTTATATATATATATACACACATATATGCCCTTCAAAGACTCTCTCTATATATATCTATATAGATATATCTACATATATCTATATCTAAATATAGATATAGATATATATAGAGAGAGATGGAGTTTTGCTCTGTCGCCAGGTTGGAGTGCAGTGACGCAATCTCAGCTCACTGCAACCTCTGCCTCCTGGTTCAAGCGATTCTTCTACCTCAGCCTCCCGACGCCCGACTAATTTTTGTATTTTTTTAGTAGAGACGGGGTTTCACCATGCTGGCCAGGATGGTCTCAATCTCTTGACCTCATGATCTGCCCACCTCGGCCTCCCAAAGTGCTGGAATTACAGGTGTGAGCCACCGCACCCGGCCAAGACTCTGTATTTTTTTGTTGACTACTCTAATAGAGTAACGCTAGCACTGTAACAAATAACGCTCATCATAGCCTTGCATAACAGAAGTTTAGGAGGCTTGCATAATAGAAGTTTATCTCTTCTAGCACTGCATTGCCAGCTGACTGACAGATCTCCTCCATCCCTGGGGCCTCATCGTTGATGTCTGCATCCAGTGGCGGCAGGGAAGGGAGAATGAAAAAGGTGCACACATTTCTCAACTGCCTTGTGAGAGTTAATTCATACTGCTTTTGCTCACATTCTATTTGCAGAATGAATCACAGGCTATACCCAGATGCAAAGGGGATTGGGAAATATTGTCCCTGGCTGCTTTCCAATGACAACTCTATATCCTAAGGATAACTAGCTATCTCTGTCACTCAAATATTGCCTGTAATAATGGCAAGTACCCACAAGGATGCAGAAATGCCTTGATCATGTTTAAGCAATTGAAATCGTATGCCAAAATTTCTCACTCTCAGCCCGTGTGACATTTCAGACCAGATAGTTATTTGTTTTGGGATCATCCTGTGCATTGTAAGATGCAGGGTAGCAGCATCTCTGGCCTCTACCCAACTAGATGTCAGTAGCACCCCCACCACCAGCTGTGACAATCAAAAACCTCTCCAGGCCAGTCACGTGGCTCATGCCTGTAATCCCAGCACTCTGGGAGGCTGAGGCAGGCAGATGACCTGAGGTCAGGGGTTTGAGACCAGCCTGGCCAACATGATGAAACCCTCATCTCTACTAAAAATACAAAAATTAGCCGAGCATGATGATGCATGCCTATAATCCCAGCTACTGGGGTGGTTGTGGCAGAAGAATTGCTTGAACCAGGGAGGCCAGAGGTTGCAGTGAGCTGAGATCATGCCACTGCACTCCAGCCTGGGTGACAGGGCCAGACTCTGTCTCAAAAAAAAAAAAAAAAAAAAAAAATACACCAGAAGTGATTGGGTCATGAAAGTTCTTGTGAATGGATTCATCCATTCATAAATTAATAGATTAATGAGTTAATGGGTAAATGGATTAATGGGTTGTCACAGAGTGGGACTTGTGGCTTTGTAAGAAGAAGAAAGATCTGAGGAAGCATCCTCAGGCCCCTCTTCATGGGATGCCCTGTGCTGCTTTGGGTCTCTGCAAAGAGTCCCCAACAGCAAGAAGGCACTCAGCAGATGCAGCCCCCTAGCCTGGGACTTCTCTGCCTCCATACTGTAAGAAATAATTCCTAATATATGTATCTACTGTGTACCCACAAACATTAAAAGTTAAAAAAAAATCATTTCTTTTATTTATAAATTATCCAGTTTTGTTGTTGTTGTTGCTGTTGTTGTGACAGAGTCTCACTCTGTCACCAGGCTGGAGTGTAGTGGTGCAATCTCAGCTCACTGCAACCTCCACCTCCGGGTTCAAGGGATTCTCCTGCCTGAGCATCCCAAGTGTCTGGAACAACAGGCATGCACCACCATGCCCGGCTAATTTTTGTATTTTTAGTAGAGACGGGGTTTCACCATGTTGGCCAGGATGGTCTCAATCGCTTGACCTCGTGATCCGCCCGCCTTGGCCTCCCAAAGTGCTAGGATTATAGATGTGAGCCAAGGTGCCCGGCTAAATTACCCAGTTTTATGTATTCTGTTATAAGCAACAAAAAACAGACTTAAGACAATATTATTGAATTTTCCAGAAAGGTCACTTCGGTATAAATAAAGGGAAGACTGTACTTTCTGGTTTTCTGTATACATTTTGTTTTGCTTTGTTTTTGAGATGGAGTTTTGCTCTGTCACCTAGGCTGGAGTGCAGTGGTGCAATCTCGGCTCACTGCAACCTCTGCCTCCCGGGTTCAAGTGATTCTCCTGCCTCAGCCTCCCAAGTAGCTAGGATTATAGATGCCCCCCACCATGCCTGGCTAATTTTTGTATTTTTTTTTTTTTAAAGACGGGTTTCCCCGTGTTGGTGAGGCTGGTCTTCAACTCCCGACCTCAGGTGATCTGCCCGCCTTGGCCTCCAAAGTGCTTGGATTACAGGCGTGAGCCACCATGCCCGGCCAATTTTTGTATTCTTAATAGAGACTGAGTTTCACCATGTTGCCCAGGCTGGTCTCAATCTCCTGACCTTGTGATCCGCCCACCTCAGCCTCCCAAAGTGCTGGGATTACAGGCATGAGCCACCGCACCCTGTCTAGGAAGACTGTACTTTTTTTTAGAACTTTACCAAAACTTGTTCACTACTTTAGAAAATCATGTCACTTCTGGCAATGCAACTCAATAAAACTCAAAGGACTTTTTGTCAGCAGTAATCACCCCTGTATTGGTCCACATTCAATGCAGTGAACATGCACACTCAACCTCTCTGATGCGTCCTCAGTTAGATATGGCCAAACATACTCATACCAAAATCTGTGTATTAGGGCATCATATGGGGGGATCCCACTGATGAAAGGAAGAAGGGCAGAGGAGATGCTGAACAGACACTAAGAAAAGCTGGCCTTGCTGTAATTATTCTCATTTTACAGGTGACTAATACAAGGCATAGAGAGATTCAAGTGGTTGCAGAGTGGAGGAGGCTGACTCAAATCCAGTTACTTACTTACTGCCTGTGTTAGTCAGGATTCTCCAGGAAAACAGAACCAGTAGAATAGAAAGATGACAGCTAGGGCTGGGCACGGTGGCTCACGCCTGTAACCTCAGCACTTTGGGAAGCCCAGGTGGGTGGATCACAAGGTCAAGAGATCAAGACCATCCTGGCCAACATGGTGAAACCTCGTCTCTACTAAAATACAAAAATTAGTTGGGTGTGGTGGCACGTGCCTGTAATCCCAGGTGCTCGGGAGGCTGAGGCAGGAGAATTGCTTGAACCCGGGAGGTGGAGGTTGCAGTGAGCTGAGAACGCGCCACTGCACTCCAGCCTGGCGCCTGGCAATGGAGCAAGACTCTGTCTAAAAAAAAAAAAAAAAAAAAAGAACGATGACACATAGATAAATAGATATTAATAGCTAGATTGTTGATAGATAATAGATTGATGATAGATAAGTGATAGATAACAGATGATAGATGATAACTAGATAGATGATAGGTAGGTACATAAATTGATGATAGATGATAGGCAGATAGAGCAATAGATAATAGACAATAGATATAAATAGATTAATAGGTGATAGATAATAAATTGATAGATCATATATGAGACAGATTCTAGATGGTAGATAGATAGATAATAAATAGATGATAGGTAATGCTTATAATCCCATCATTTTGGCAGGCTGAGGTGGCTGGATCACTTGAGAATAGGAGTTCTAGAACAGTCTGGGCAACATGGTGAAACCTCGTCTCTACTAAAAATACAAAAATTAGCTGGGCATGGCGGCACATGCCTGCAGTCTCAGCTACTTGGGAGGCTGAGGCAGGAGAATTGTTTGAACCTAGAAGGCAGAAGTTGCAGTAAGCCAAGATCACACCAATGCACTCCAGCCTGGGCAATAGAGTGAGACTCCATCTCAAAACAAAAAAAAAATCTATGATAGGTAGATAGAAAGATAGATAGATAGATAGATAGATAGATAGATAGATAGATAGATAGAGATGATAGTTATGAATAGGAAGAGATTATTGGGACTGATTTACAGGATAATGGAGGCAGAGAAGTCCCACAATCTGCCATCTGCAAGCTGGAGGCCCAAGAAAGCTAGTGATGCAATTCCAGTCCAAATTCAAAAGCCTGAGAACCAAGGGAGCCAACAGCATCCATCCTGGTCCAACTGAAAAGGCCTGAGATGTCCAAGGGCAGGAGAAGGTGGATGTCACAGCTGAAACAGACAGAGAATTCACCTTTCCACTGCCTTTTTCTTCAATTCAGGCCCTAAGGATTGGGTGATGCCCAGCACTTTGGGTAGCATGGTTCTTCTTTACTCAGTCTATTGCTTCAAATGCCAGTCTCTTCTGGAAACACCCTCACAGAGACTCTGGGAACTGTTTACCAGCTACCTGGGCATCCCTTACCCCGCAATTTTTTTTTTTTTTTTTGAGATGGAGTTTCACTCTTGTTGCCCCGGCTGGAGTACAATGGTACAATGTTGGCTCACTGCAACCTCCACCTCCCGGGTTCAAGCAATTCTTCTGCCTTAGCCTCCTGAGTAGCTGGAAGCACAGGTGTGTGCCACCATCCCCGGCTAATTTTATATTTTTAGTAGAGACGGGGTTTCTCCATGTTGGTGAGGGTGGTCTTGAACTCCTGAGTTCAGGTGATCCACCCACCCCAGCCTCCCAAAGCACTGGGATTACAGGAGTGAGCCACTACTCCCAGCCTTTGTTAACTTTTGTAGTGTATGATATTAGAATTGTGATTATAACCAAAGTCGAGTCCTTATTTTTTAAAGATACACACGGAGGTATCCACAGAGTGGCATTACAGCTGAGATTTGCATCTAAGTAATCCAAGCAGCAAGGAAGAGAGTGGAGAGAAAGATGGAGCAGGATTGCCCCTAAATTGCTAATTGTCAGTACCTTTTTCAAGTTTTTATTTTTCTTTTAGAGACAGGATCTTGCTGTGTTGCCCAGGCTGGAGTGCAGTGATAGGATCATAGCTCATTGAAGCTTCCAAATTCTGGGCTCAAGTCATCACCCTCCTGCTTCAGCCTCCTGAATAGCGGAGACTACAAGTGTGCACCACCACGCCCAACTGATTTTGTTTTGTTTTGTTTGTTTGTTTGTTTGTTTGAGATGGAGTGCCCCCAGGCTGGAGTGCAGTGGTGCAATCTTGGCTCTCTGCAACCTCCGCCTCCCAGGCTTAAGGGATCCGCCTGCCTCAGCCTCCCGAGTACTGGGACCACAGACATGCGCCACCATGCCTGGCTAATTTTTGTATTTTTAGTAGAGATGGAGTTTCACCATGTTATCCAGGCTAGTCTCAA
Source organism: Cheracebus regulus (assembly GCA_963574635.1). Classification (NCBI taxonomy): domain Eukaryota; kingdom Metazoa; phylum Chordata; class Mammalia; order Primates; family Pitheciidae; genus Cheracebus; species Cheracebus regulus. The sequence goes on along the minus strand of CAUYQU010086323.1, from coordinate 36,004 downwards.
ACTCTTGAGCTCAAGCAATCCGCCTACCTTGACCTCCCAAAGTGCTGGGATTATAGGTGTAACCCACTGTGCCCAGCCCACTCATCTAATTTTTAAACTTTTTGTAGAAACAGGGTCTTGCCATATTGATCAGGCTGGTCTTGAACCCCTGAGCTCAAATCATCCTCCCTCCTCAGACTACCAAAGCACTGGGATTTTATATGTGAGCCATTATGCCCAGTTGAGCTGATAATTATAGAAACCAGATAATGGACAAGAGAGTTGACTATACTATTTTCTCTTCTTTTGTATATGTTTGATTTTTTTCATAGTAAAATAATAATCAATAAAGGAAAGCTCTTGCTATAATTTTTCCTTTTTTTTCCTTATTTATATTTTTGGAGACAGAGTCTTGCTCTGTTGCCCAGGCTGGAGTGCAGTGGCATGATCTCGACTCACTGCCATGTCTGCCTCCCAGGTTCAAACAATTCTCCTGCCTCAGCCTCTTGAGTATCTGGGATTACAGGTATGTGCCACCACACCGGGCTAATTTTTGTGTTTTTAGTAGAGATGGGGTTTCACCATGTTGGCCAGGCTGGTCTGGAACTCCTGAGCTCAGAATATCTACCCATCTCAGCCCCTCAAAGTGCTAGGATTACAGGCATGAGCCACTGCACCCAGCCTTATTTTTCTATTTAAGTCTGTAAAGCTGACTTCTCCATAAAAGGCATTCTAATTAATATTATTGATAGAAAACCACAGTTAAAAATCTACATACCATGTATGAAATCAGAAGTAGGTGAATTAAAGCTATCCAGTTATGAACTGCTTTCACTCTTGCTCAGAGTTCATCTTGATGGCTTCCTAATTCTCTGAAGACCATCAGATGAGGCAGAGAACAGTATCTCCCAAAAGTTTTTTGTAGTATCTGAAGAAAGTGACTCATTGGAAACTCAAAGTCAGGGCCTGTAAGTTCCTCGGAATGATAGTTAATGCTTATATAACAATGCTTGCATGCCAACTCTCCTGTTAGTACTTGACAAATGTTAACCCATTTAATTTGTAGCAATCTCAGGAAATACGTACTACTATTAAGCCTATTTTACAGATGAGGAAGCAAAAGCATAGAGCATTTAAATGACTCATCCAAGGTCTCATAGCTAGTGAGAGGTGAGGCCAGGATTTGAACATAGGCAAACAGATTACTTATCATTATTTTGACCACCTCCGTATTATTTTGGTAACACATCTCTGGCAGTTTACTGAGTATCAGATAACAACGAATTAGGGGTAGGTTGGGGAAAGCAATTAAGATCAGTGTTCATTCTGTGCAAACCTGAAGTATTCCTAGAAATAGCAGATAACTGAGGCCGGGGGCAGTGGCTCACACCTGTAATCCCAGCAGTTTGGGAGGCCAAGGAGGGTGGATTATTTGAGGTAAGGAGTTGGAGACCAGCCTGGCCAACATAGTGAAACTCCTGCCTCTACAAAAAATACAAAAATTAGCTGGGCGTGGTGGCTCATGCCTATAATCCCAGCTACTCGGGAGGCTGAGGCAAGAGAATCACTGGAACTGGGAGGCGGAGGTTGCAGCGAGCAGAGATCGCACCACTGCATTCCAGCCTGGGTGACAGAGTGAGACTCTCAAAAAAAAGAAATAGCACAAAATTTACATTATTTATCTCCCCTAGGAAAGCTATAATAAAATAGCCATCATTTGGGGGAACTGCTGCTGTGAGTAAGCTGCTGTGCTCACAGAAAAATACACTATGCTACTCTCAGTTGCATCAGTACATATTCCATGTATCAGGCTCTGTTCTAGGCACTGAGGATCCAGCCATGAAGAGACCAACACGATTTAAACCCGCGTGGAGCTTCTTGGAACCTGCACTGACCAACATAATGGGGTAGAAGGGACGCTGCACACGCTCTAGAGCTTATACCTTGAAACGCTTTGCAGCTTCCATTTTCACTCTTTTTGAACTCTGTCCTGTGACCATCACACCAGAAGAAGCCCTGAAAGAAAAACCACAGGGTGAGAGAGTCTTAGCCACCTTGCTGTCCCCGCTGAGCCTTCAGCCACATGCAGCTTCATGAGCAAACCTAGGTGAGACCAACAGAAGAGCCATGCAACCACCCAAAGACTCATAAGATATAACAGGCCAGGTGCAGTGGCTCACGCCAGGAACCCAGCACTTTTGGAGGCTGAGATGGGCAGATACCTTGAGTCCAGGCCGGACACGGTGGCTCACACCTGTAATCCCAGCACTTTGGCAGGCCAAGCAGGCAGATCACTTGAGGTCAGGAGTTCAAGACCAGCCTGGCCAACAAGTGTAAGGTGTAGTGTTCAAATCAAAGTGAGGAAACTGAGACTGATATTAGAAAAGTTAAATTCCAGTTTATTCAGCTCCCGGGTGAGGTTCTATGGTCCGAGGAAGAGGGACCAGAGAGGTCGCGCCCGGCCGTTCTGGGCATGGGGTTTTATAGGGAGTGAGAGCAATAGCTTGGTTAGTGGGGAAACAAAGTATGGGCAATTGTATTGGCCATAGAGAGACTGGACCCGGACTTGGCGAGCTGCTATTGGTAGTCCAGTGGGGCTATCAACAGGTGGGCGGGCGAAGGCAATAGATTGATTAGTGGGGAAACAAAGCATGGGCAATTGTATTGGCCATAGAGAGACCGGACCCGGACTTGGCGAGCTGCCATTGGTCAGGCTTTCGGCGGGATTTTTGAATTTTGGCAGGGTTGAGAGCATGATTTAGTGCTGAGTGTGGGGCTGGGGGTGGAATGCAGAAGTGGGTGTAGGGAGCCTGCATGGAGGAGGCAGGTGCTAAGTAGAATGTCTGGCCTGATAACACAGATGTCCGGCCTGCTGGATAGTGTTATCAGGCTCGGAGGGGGTGGGTGCTGCCCATCTGGCTCTTGGCGATGCTATCAGCCTTAGGACAAGGTGAAGCTCATCTCTACTAAAAATACAAAAATTAACCAGGTGTGGTGGTGTGCACCTGTAATCTCAGCTACTTGGGAGGCTGAGGCAGGAGAGTTGCTTGAACCGGGGAGGTGGAGGTTGTAGTGAGCCGAGATGATGCCACTGCACTCCAGCCTGGGCGATGGAACAAGACTCTGCCTTGGGGGCTGGCAGGGAGATCCCTTGAGTCCAGGAGTTTGAGACAGCCTGAGCAACATGGTGAAACCCCATCTCTAAAAAATTTAGTCGTGCATGGTGGCACATGCCTGTAGTCCCAGCTACTTGGGAGGCTGAGGTAGGAGGATTGCTTGAGCCTGGGAGGTAGAGGTTGCAGTGAGTTGCAATCAAATCACTGCACTCCAGCCTGGGTGACAGAGACACCCCATCTCAAAAAATAAATAAATAATAAACAGTGGCCATTTCTTTTATTGAACAAATTCCCAATACATCATTCAGTGTCCAGCTTGGGGTGGGGGTGTGATTTTTTGCGGGGGACCTAATTTATCTCAGATCATAGAGATTCAAGCCAAGATCAAAAGAGCTGGTGGTTGGTGTTTTGAAAACTCATAGCTAGATCCTCAAAAGTTCATAAATGCAACATGATTTAAAACTCAGCTTTTTCTTGGTGTGTTACAAAAGAACACAAGGAAAGAATTGCATTTCATCACTCCTGTGGCTTAAGAAGAAAGCGATGGGGAGGGGGGCGGGGCGGGTGGGGGTGGCGGGAGAAGAAAGCGACCAAACAAATCAATTAACTTGTAAATAAGGGCCCAGTCACGTGGTGGAGAGACTCTTCGGCGCACAATCACTTACAGAGGAGTGGAGTCAATAACAGCCAAAGATTTCACCTGATAGTTGTCAGAATGTTTAAATACGCCATTGTGGTGTGCAAACAGGACTTAATCTTCAGCTCCAAGCACATCAAAACCGCTGGTTTAATTCCAGCAGCTTATGATTTCAAAGGAGTATTAAGTGAAGGATGGGCTGAAATCTACACCTTCCCCTGAGGCCTGTCAGCAAATCTTTTCCCTGGGCTGAGTCCAGCTTCTGAACTTTTGTACAAAATCTCCAGTGCCCACTGTCACAAAAAGCTGAAGACCTGTCTTAGGACCAGTGATGGATCCAGGTTTTGTGATATCTGAAGCTTAGACAATTTGGGGGAGCCTTTTTTAAAACAAATACAAAATTTTAAGTACAAAATTAGGTATAAAAGTGAATGTTTAGGCCAGGCACAGTGGCTCGTGCCTATAATCCCAGCACTTTGGGAGGCTGAGGTGGAAAGATTGCTCAAGGCCAGGGGTTCGAGATTAGCCTGGGCAACATATGAGACCCTGTCTCCACAAAGATTTTTTTGAATTAGCCAAGTGTGATGGCATGTGCCTGCAGTCTCAGCTACTTGGGAGCTGAGGTGGGAGGATCACTTGAGCCCAGTAGGTTGACACTGCAGTGAGCAGCATTGCACCACTGCATTCCAGGCTGAGAGACAGAGTGAGTCCCTGTTTCCTGCCTCAAAAAATGTAAAAAAAGAAGAAGAAGAAAAAGGTGAATATTGAAAGTGAGAACAGGACCAGATGCCGTGGCTCACACTTGTAATCCCAGTACTTTGGGAGGCCAAGGCAGGCAGACAGCTTGAGCTCAGGAGTTCAAGACCAGCCCAGCCAACATTTTAAAACCTTGTCTCTACTAAAAATACACACACATACACACACAAATTTAGCGAGGTGTTGCAGTGTGCACCTGTAGTCCCAGCTACTTGGGGGCACTGAGGTGGGAGGATCACTTGAGCTCAGGAAGTTCAGGCTGCAGTGAGCCATCACACCATTGCACTCTAGCCCAGGTGACAAAGTGTGATCTTGTCTCAAAAAAATAAATAGCTGGGCATGGTGGCTCACACCTGTAATCCAAGCACTTTGGAGGCCAAGGCGGGAGGATCACCTGAGGTCGGAAGTTCAAGACCAGCCTGAACAACATGGTGAAACCCCGTCTTTTATGTAATAAATAAATAAATAAAATAAAATGAGAAACCTCAAAAAAGTCATGGGGCTGTGTTAGCCAGACTCCAAATGCTCTCCAATGAGCCAATGATCCTTTGCCTCCTGGTGTGCCCACCTTGTGCAGCCCCTTCCTACATTGTACCAGGGCAGTCTGTATGACAGGCAAAATTCGGCAGAAGTAATGGTGCATCATGACAATACCACTTCTGTCTTGATTTCCCTCTCTCTCTCTCTCTTTTTTTTTTTTTTTTTTGGAGATTGAGTCTCGCTGTCTCCCAGGCTAAAGTGCGGTGGCACCATCCTGGCTCACTGCAACCTCCACCTCCTGGGTTCAAGCGATTCTCCTGCCTCAGCCTCCCAAGTAGCTGGGATTACAGGCATGCACCACCACACCTGGCTAATTTTTATATTTTTAGTAGAGATGGGGTTCAGCATGTTGGCCAGGTTGGTCTCAAACTCCTGATCTCAAGTGATCTGCCTGCCTCAGCCTTCCAAAGTGCTGGGATTATAGGTACAAGCCACAGCACCCAACCGCCCTCTCTTTCTTAAAGCTTGTGTCTTGGTTTCTCTCTCTCTCTCTCTCTCTCTCGCTCTCGCTCTCGCTCTCGCTCTCTCACTCTCCATCTCTCTCCAGTCCCAAAGAAGCTTCCAGCGGCTGCAACCCAGCCAATAGCATAGCATGGCTGCAAACAGGGGAGATACCCTGAGACAGAACCACCCAGCAGAGCCACTCTGGATTCCTGACCTGCAGAAACTGTGAGATAAATGTTTATTGGTTTAAGCTGCCAAATTTTGAGGCAATTTGTTACACAGCAATAGATAGCTAATACAGTGGCCTTCAGAGACTCCCATTCCTGTCTCCTCAGATGGTTTTGGGTCATTATTTATTTATTTACTTACTTACTTATTTTTCTAGACGGGGTTGTGCTGTGTCACCCAGGCTGGAATGCAGTGACTGAGTCATGGCTCACAGCAGCCTCAAACTCCCAGGCTCAGGTGATCCTCCCACCGTAGTTTCCCGGGCAGCTGGGACTACAGGTGCAGGCCCCTGAGCCCAGCTTTAGGTAATTTTCCAGAAGTGCTCACATACAAATGCTTTCTCTTTGCAGCCTGGCTTCCGTCCCCACTGAAAACTCCTTCCCATGCACAGCGCTACTGAGTCCTTGCTTCCTAGAGATAGATGGAACACTGAGTAGGAATTCCAGCTATATTTGTTGATCACATGGATATATAAGAGCCTTGCAAGAGTGATATTTCATCCTTATTTTATCGATCAGGAAGTGGAAGCTCAGAGATGTTAAGAAACTAGCTTAAGATCACACAGCTAGAGACGGACTAAGTCTTAATTCCTCAATGGAAAGATTTTAGAGCCTGTAGTGTCAATTTCTCTGATGCTTTCCATAGTACCAAGTACATATTAAATGCTTAATGCAGATTGACTGAAAAACTTAATGGTGTGGGATGGGTGTGGTGGCTCACACCTGTAATCCTAGCACTTTGAGAGTTTGGGTGGTTGGGTGGCTAGAGCCTAGGAGTTCAAGAACAGCCTGGGCAACATACTAAGACCCCGTTTCTGCTAAACAGCATGGTGGCTCACACTGCACCTGTGGTTCCAGCTACTTGGGAGGCAGAGGTAGGAGGATCGCTTAAGCCAGGTCGTTCAAGGCTATGGTTAGCTGTGATCATCCCACTGCATTCCAGCTTGAGTTACAGAGACCCTGTCTCTAAAAAAAAAAAAAAAAAAAAAAAAAAAATTTAAGTGAATGGCATGGCATGTCTTTATCTAATTAGGTAAATGTCTCTTTAATATAGAAATAGGAGGCCAGGCACATTGGCTCATGCCTGTAATCACAGCACTTTGGGAGGCCAAGGCAGGCAGATCACTTGAGACCAGGAGTTCAACACCAGCCTGGCCAACGTGGCGAAATGCCATCTCTACTAAAAACACAAAAAATTATCCAGGCATAATGGCGCGTGCCTGTAGTCCCAGCTATTCAGGAGGCTGAGGCAGGAGAATCACTTGAACCTGGGAAGCGTAGGTTGTGGTGAGCTGAGATCGCGCCACTGCACTACAGCCTGGGTGACAAAGCAAGACTCCAACTCTCTCTCTCTCTCTCTCTCTCTCTCTCTCTCTGTATATATATATATGAACCATGGTGGGGAGGCAGTGCAGAAAGTAATGTGTTATAATACTTTCTCACAAACACTAATGGAGCAGTGGGAGAATTTCGTGAAAAAAGCTAACAAAAACCACTTCAAAAGTGTCCAGATACTAAAATTTAAAATAAATTAGGGTTTGTATTTCATTTCATGAGCCATATTAAAAAGTTGACTTTGTTGGTTTTAAAAGCCTATGTAAAAGCAATTGTAGTTCATGTCCCACTCTTTTAAACAGTAACAGCATCTCCGGATTGACGCACACAGCTAGGGATCTAACCACCCAAGAGTAACCATGGGCAATGCTGGGATGGCACTTTCTTCCCTTCAAGTGGTCACTGGAGTTGGCCAAGGTCAAAAGTTAACCAAGTGTTCCAGCAGCCTGGGGGTTGTGGCGAATCATGTGACTGCCCTGCTTTCCTCTGAACCCTCCGATTCTCTGAAATTGCAAGGATTTAGAAGGAGTGCGGATATTCTAATTAGGCCATGTGAAATTTAATTTTGCAGTGGTGAAATTTGCAAGGTTTTCTAAATGTGCACGGAATAAACATGAAGCCTTTGAAAATTCATGAACTTCTTGGCTGAATTATTATTCACAAAAGTCTCTTCAGCTCCAAGCACAAGGTCTGGGACATATTAGGTGGTTTATAAATTAATAAAGTTGTTGACGTGAATGCGAGTAAATCAGACATCTAAATGAGAATGGATCACGCAGTATTTACACAAACTCCATCTCCTGTATCAACAAGGCCTCTGGACTCTGTGCTGTCTGATCACAAGGAATTCATTCTCCTCTTTACCTAGGACACTCATTATCTATCGATTTAACCTCCTAGTATCGCTTCCCCTCTTCTCTGGAAACAGGTCCTTAATTTCTTTCTAGGATTCTATCCCTCCCCATCCCTAATCCATGTGTTTTGTTTGGAAGATGGGGTCTAGCTCTTTCGTCCAGGCTGGAGTGCAGTGGCACAATCATAGTTCACTGCAGCCTTGAACTACTTGGTTCAAGCAATCCTCCCACTTCAGCTTCCTGAGTAGCCGGGACTACAGGTACCTGCCACGACACCTGGTTAATAATTCAATTTTTTTTTTCTTTGTAGAAACAGGGTCTTACTATGTTGCCCAAGCTGGTCTCAAGCTCCTGGGCTCAAGCGATCTTCTTGCCTTGGCCTCCCAAAGAGCTGAGATTACCGACATGAGCCACCACACCTGGTCTCCATGTGTTTTGGAGGGCTGATTCCACACTTGAGCCCAGAGATGAGCGTGCACCTGAGCCTGGCTAACCAGTGTGCTCAATTCCTCTGGCCACATTTTTTTTTTTCCGTTCATGTTCTATGATGTAAAAGGTTATATTTTCTTTTCTTTTGTTTTTTTAGAGACGGAGTTTCTTCATGTTGGTCAGCTGGTCTCGAAATCCTGACCTCAAGTGATCCACCTGCCTCGGCCTCCCAACATGCTGGGATTACAGGCGTGAGCCACTGCGCCTGGCCCTGGCCACATTCTTTAGATCAGAGAGACACACATGACCTAAGCTGATCCGGTCAGGGTCAATCCCTCTCGCCATCTAAAAAAGAGACTATTGAGGGGGTGGGTGCTAGAAAAAAAAAAAAAAAAAGACTATTCGCCAGCTGGGCGCGGTGGCTCACATCTGTAATCCCAGGACTTTGGGAGTCCAAGGGGGGAGAATCACAAGGTCAGGAGATTGAGTCCACCCTGGCTAACATGGTGAAACCCCGTCTCTACTAAAACTACAAAAAAATTGGCCAGGCATGGTGGTACGCACCTGTAGTCCCAGCTACTTGGGAGGCTAAGGCAGGAGAATCACTTAAACCTGGGAGGCAGAGGTTGCAGTGAGCCTGGGCGACATGGCACAACTACATCTCAAAAAAAAATAAGTCAAGCACAGTGGCTCATGCCTGTAATCCCAGCATTTTGGGAGACTGAGGTAGGTGACTCACCTGAGGTCAGGAGTTTGAGACCAGCCTGGCCAACATGGTAAAACCCCGTCTCTACTAAAAGTACAAATAAATTAGCAGGGCGAGACCTGGCACGGTGGCTCATGTCTGTAATCCCAGCACTTTGGGAAGCCGAGGCGGGTGGATCATGAGGTCAGGAGTTCAAGACCAGCCTGGCCAATATAGTGAAAGCCTGTGGTAGGGGGCACCTGTAATCTCTGCTACTCAGGAGGCTGAGGCAAGAGAATCACTTGAACCTGGGAGGCAGAGGTTGCAGTGAGCCAAGATCACGCCACTGTGCCCCAGCCTGGACAGAGCAAGACTCCATCTCAAAAAAATTAAATAAATAAATAAATAAATAATATGGAGAGCTCCCATATACCCTGTCTCTTCACATGCACAGCCTCCCTGACTATCAACGTCCTGCACCAGAGTGGTATATTGTTACAGTTGATGAACCCCATGACACCTCATTATGAATCAATGTCCGTAGTTTACATTAGGGTTCATTCTTAGTGTTACACAGTTCTGTGGGTTTTGACAAATGTATAGTAAAAGGTTAGCACATTATGGTATCAGACAGAATACTTTCATTGCCCTAAAAATCCTCTGTGTACCACCTATTCATTTCCTCCTTCCTTTTTTTTTTCTTGAGACAGAGTCTCGCTCTGTCTCTCAGGCTGGAGTGTAGTGGCGCCATCTCAGCTCAGTGCAACCTTCGCCTCCCAGGTTCAAGCAATTCTCCTGCCTCAGCCCCCCAAATAGCTGGGACTACAGGCACGCACCACCACGCCCGACTTATTTTTGTATTTTTGTTAGAAACTGGGTTTCACCATGTTGGCCAGGCTGGTCTCAAACTCCTGACCTTGTGAACTTCCCGCCTCAGCCTCCCAAAGTGCTGGGATCACAGGCGTGAGCCACCTCGCCCGGCTCATCTCCTCCTCCCTAACCCCTGGAAACTGCTGATATTTTGACTGTTTCCATAGTTTTGCCTTTTCCAGAATGTCATGTAATTGGAATCATACAGTATGTAGCCTTTTCAGGTTGGCTTTATTTGATAATAAGCATTTTAGGTTTGCTATGGCTTAACTACAGTTTGTCCTCATCAAAATTTATGTCGTGACTTTGTCCCAATGAGGTAGTAGTGTTGGTAGGTGGTGCTTTAAGGGCTGATTAGGTCATTAAGATGGATTAAGGTCTTTCTCATTTCCTTGAGTTCTTGATCCCATGGGATTGGATTCCTTAGCTCCAAAGCAGGTTGTTATAAAGCAAGACTGCTTGTTGTGTTGGTCGCTTTGCACATGTCTGCTTCCTCTTCCGTATCATGTTGTTCATTTGTTTATTTGTTTGTTTGTTTGTTTTTGAGTCGGAGTCTCACTCTGTTGCCAGGCTGGAGTGCAGTATCTGGATCTCTCTCACTGCAACCTCTGCCTCCTGGGTTCAAGCGATTCTCCTGCCCCAGCCTCCCAAGTAGCTGGGATTACAGGCATGCACCACCACACTCTGCTAATTTTTGTATTTTTAGTAGAGATGGTGTTTCACCATGTTGGCCAGGATGATCTCAAACTCCTGACCTCATGTGATCTGCCTGCCTTGGCCTTGCAAAGTGCTGGGATTACAAGTGTGAGCCACCACACCCGGCCCATTTGTTTGTTTTTGAGACGGGGTCTCGCTCTGTTGCCCAGGCTGGAATGCAGCAGCATGATCATGGCTCACTGTAGCCTTGACCTCCTGGGCTCAAGCAATCTTCCCACCTCAGCTTCCTGAGTAGCTGGGACTACAGGCATGCACCACGAAGTCCAGCTAATTTTTAAATTTTTTGATAGTGATGGGGTCTCACTTTGTTGCCTAGGCAGGTCTTGAACTGCTGGGTTCAAGCAATCCTCGCCCCTTGGCCTCCCACAGTTTTAGGATTAAAGGCATAAGCCATCATGCTCAGCCTGTTTGTTTTTTACAGACAGGGTCTTCCTCTGTCACCCGGGCTGGAATGCAGTGGCACAGTCACAGCTCACTGCAGCTTCGAACTCCTGGGATCAAGCCATCTCCCTCCTCAGCCTCCCCAGTAGCTGAGACTACAAGCCACCATGTCCACCTAATTTTTATTTTTATTTATTTTGTTTACTTATGTTTGAGACAGAGTCTCACTCTGTCACCCAGGCTGGAGTGCAGTGGTGTGATCTTGGCTCACTGCAACCTGTGTCTCCCAGGTTCAAGTGATTCTCCTGCCTCAGCCTCCCCAGTAGCTGGGATTACAGGCATGTGCCACCACACCCAGCTAATTTATTTGTATTTTTAGTAGACGTGGAGTTTCACTATGTTGGCCAGGTCTCGAACTCCTGACCTCAAATGATTCACCTGCCTCGGCCTCCCAAAGTGCTAGGATTACAGGCGTGCGTCACTGTGCTCAGCCATTTTATTTTTATTTTTGTAGAGAAGGAGTTTCCCTGTCTTGTCCAGGCTGGTCTCAAATTCCTGGCCTTAAGTAATCCTCCTATCTCAGCCTCCTGAAGTGCTGGGATTAAAGGTGTAAACTACTGAGCCCAGCCAGAAGCTTAATTTTTAAAAGCTAAATCCCACATCCTACAGCTCTTAGACAACCCAGCCTCCAGAATCTTGAGCTAAATAAACCTCTCTCCTTTATAAATTACCTGGTCTCTAGTATTTTGTTATAGTAACAGAAAATGGACTCAGACAAGGTTTCTCTACCTCTCTTTATGTCTTGGCAACTTTTTCATTTTAACACTGAATGATTTTTTTTTTTTTTAGATGGAGTCTCACACTGCCACCCAGGCTGGAGTTCAGTGGTGCAATCTCGGCTCACTGCAACCTCTGCCTCCTGGATTCAAGTCTTTCTCCCACCTCAGCCTCCCGAGTAGCTACAATTACAGGTGTGTGCCACCATTTCTGGCTAATTTGTGTGTGTGTGTGTATGTATTTTTAGCAGAGATGGGATTTTGCCATGTTGGCCAGGCTGATCACAAACTCCTGGCCTCAGGTGATCTGCCCACCTCGGCCTCCCAAAGTGCTGGGATTACAGGCGTGAGCCACTGTGCATGGCCAGCAATGAATAATATTCTCTTGTCTGGATATACTAAGTTTATCCATTCACTTACTGAAGAACAGCTTGGTCGCTTCCAAGTTTGGCAATTACAAATAAAGCTGTTATAAACATTTGCGTGCAAGTGTTTGTGTGGATGCAAGTTTTCCATTCATTTGGGTTAAATACCAAGGAGTGCAATTGCTGGATCATGTAGTAAGAGCATTGTAGTTTTAGAAAAAACCGCCAGACTGTCTTCCGAGGTAGCTGTGCTATTTCGTATTTCTGCAGCAATGAATGAGAGCTCCTTTTGCTCAACATCTTCACCAGCATTTGGTGTTGTCATTTAAAAAAAAATTAGCTGGCCAGGCGCGGGGGCTCACACCTCTAATCCAAGCACTTTGGGAAGCCGAGGTGGCCAGATCACCTGAGGTCAGGAGTTGGAGACTGGCCTGGCCAACATTGTGAAACTCTGTCTCTACTAAAAACACAAAAATTAGCCAGGTGTGGTGGCGCGTGCCTGTAATCCCAGCTATTCGGGAGGCTGAGGCAGGAGAATTGCTAGAACGTGAGAGGTGGAGGCTGCAGTGAGCTGAGATTGCACCATTGCACTCCAGCCTGGGTGACAGAGCGAGAGAGATCCTGTCTTAAAAAAAAAAAAAAAAATTAGCCATTCTAGGCCAGGCATGGTGGCTTATACCTGTAATCTCAGCACTTTGGGAAGCTGAGGACAGCAGATTACTTGAGCCCAGGAGTTTGAGACCAGCCTGGGCAACATGGAAAGACACCATTCCTACAAAAAGTTAGCTGGGCATGGTGGCACACACCTACAGTCTCAGCTACTTGGGAGGCTGAAATGGGAGGATTGCTTAAGCCTAGAGAGGTGGACGCTACATTGAGTTATAATTGCACCACTGCACTGCAGCCTGGGTGAAAGACCCTGTCTGAAAAAAAAAGGAAGAAAGAGAGATAGATGGAGAGAAAAGGGAGGAAGAAAGGAAGGGAGGGAGGGAGGGAAAGAGGGAGAGAGAAATAAAGAAAATAAAGAGGTCAGGTGCCGTGGCTCACACCTGTAGTCCCAGCACTTTGGGAGGCCAAGTGCCAACATGGTGAAACCCCTATTTCTACTAAAAATTCAAAAATTAGCCGGGTGTGATTGTGGGTGCCTGTGGGCCCCTGTAATCCCTGCTACTTGGGAGGCTGAGGCAGGAGAATCGCTTGAACCCGGGAGGCAGAAGTTGCAGTGAGCTGAGATTGCACCATTGCACTGCAGCCTGGGTGAAAAGAGTGAAACTTCATCTCAAAAAAGAAAAGAAAAGAGAAAGAGAGAGAGAAGGAAGGAAGGAAGAAAGGAAGGAAAGAAGGAAGGAAGGAAGGAAGGAAAGAAGGTTGGTTCACAGACCGAAAACCCCATAAATGGCTCATAACCTATAAAAATAAGATCAACTCTGATCAGCAATGAATTTAGAACTATGAAGTGACACTACTTTTTCACCTGTCAGCTTGGCTAAATGAAAAAATAATGTGGCCAGGGCGTGAGGAACTGTCAATCAGACTCAACTTTGGATATAATAAAAGAGACAGGACAAACTGGTGGCTTCAATGAGATAAAAGTTTACTTCTCGTGCTCGCTTCGGCAGCACATATACTGAAATTGGAACGACACAGAGAAGATTAGCATGGCCCCTGAACAAGGATGACATGCAAATTTGTGAAGCGTTCCATATTTTTTTCATAAAAAAAATATTAAAAAAAAAAAGTTTACTTCTCTTCTCATGTAAAAGAAGTCTGTAGATTAGTTCTCCAGGGCTAGTATGGTAGGTCCTCTTTCCCTAGAAAACTTGTTTCTGTCTGGCTGCTTCATCTAGCACTCCATTCTAAAATCCACATGACTCAAGATCGCAGCTGGAATGCCATCCATCAAATCTGCATTCCTGGCAGCAGAACACGGGAAGGGAGAGAAGGGTGCACCCTTTCCTTTCTGGAAGCCTCTACTCATGCCAACTTGTATCTCACTGGCCAGAACTTAGACATATGATTAAGCTATAAAGTGACACTACTTTTTCACCTAGACCTGGCTGCAAGGGAAACTGGGAAACTTAACCTTTATTCTAGGTGGCAATGTGCTAGAATAAAAATTGGAATCTGGCCAAGCACAGTGGCTCATGCCTATCATTCCAGCCCTTTTGAAAGCTGAGAACGGAAGACCACTTGAGCCCAGGAGTTCTAGAACAGCCTGGGCAGCATAATGAGACCTAGTCTCTACAAAAAAAAAAAAAAAAAAAAAAAAACTAGAGATGGGGTTTCACCATGTTGGCCAGGCTGGTCTCAAACTCCTGACCTCAAGTGATCTGCCCACCCTGGCCTCCCAAAGTGCTGGGATTATAGGTGTGAGCCACTGCACCCGGCCACCTAGTTTTATTTTTTTCAGAAACTATAGGACAGGTGAAAACTTCATTCTTAGGCATTTCCCCTATGGTAGCCCACCGAGGCCCACAGCAGTCAACCTTACACCCCACCACAAAGCAACCATGGTGAAAAAGAACACCTCTTTTCCAGCATTTCTAGAAAACACCTCAGAACTGTCTCTCATCGAACTCTCTTAGGTCACATGTCCCTCCGTCAGCCAACCACCACAGCCAGAGCTGAGCTCTGTTGGTGTCTGGGCTGACCTGAGTCACCTGCTTATCCCTGGAGCCCATGGGTGGCAGTCTGCCTCACCAGAACCACAGAGACCAAAGGGACCAAGGAGACCCCCCAGGAAACTGAGTGCTGTTTGCAGAAGGAAGAGGAGGGGTTGCTAGGTAGACTGAGCTACAAACATCTACCACAGTCACGCAGGGAACTTGGGGAGGGCCACCCCAGAAGCCCACAGTTTCCTAACGCAAAGTTCACTGCTCACACAACCACCCCAGCTCTTTCTGTTGCCTAGGAGCTCATGTCAAAGAAATCACAAAATGTAAACACGGGCTAAAGGAGAAGTAATCAGAGAAGAGTATGCGAAGGGAAGAGGTTCAGGGTGGGCAAACAGCCTGCGCTTGGACTTTGTTACCATATTCACCTTGTCTAAAGTTTCTAAACCTGATGAATGACATTCCAGAGGACTGAAATAATTGGCACATGTGACTGAGGAAATGCTGTCAGTAATCGCTGAGAAATTGTGGAGAGTGGGAGCAACTGGAAGTTTGGAGTTAGACAAATGTACGTAATTTTTCTTTCTTTTTTTGAGATGAGTCTTACTCTGTCACCCAGGCTGCAGTGCAATGGCATGATCTTGGCTCACTGCAACCTCCGCCTCCCAGGTTCAAGTGATTCTCCTGCCTCAGCTTCCCAAGTAGCTGGAGTTACAGGCACCAGTCACCAGGCCCAGTTAATTTTTGCATTTTTAGTAGATTCGGGCTTTCACCAGGTTGGCCAGGCTGGTCTCAAACTCCTGACCTCAGGTGATCCACTTGCTGCAGCCTCCCAAAGTGCTGGGATTATAGGCGTGAGCCACTGTGCCCAGCCCAAATGTACATAATTTTTAAAAGCTGAATCTCAAGCCCTGCAGGCTGATTGGTTTGAGTAGTTAATCATCCTCTTCCTCTTTTTCTCTTTTTTTTTTTTTTGAGACAGAGTCTTGCTCTGTTGCCCAGGCTGTAGTGCAATGGCGAGATCTCAGCTCATTGCAACCTTTGCCTCCCTGGTTCAAGTGATTCTCCTGTCTCAACCTCCCAAGTAGCTGGGACTACAGTCTGCACCATGGCACCCAGCTACCTTTTGTATTTTTAGTAGAGACAGAGTTTTGCCATGTTAGCCAGGCTGGTCTCAAACTCTTGACCTCAGGTGATCCGTCCGCCTTGGCCTCCCATAGTGTTGGGATCACAGGTGTGAGCCACAGTGCCTGGCCTCTTTTCTGTTGCTTCTTCTTTTCTTCCTTTCTCTTTTTTTTGTTTTAAGATGGGGTTTCACCATGTTGGCCAAGCTGGTCTCGAATTCCTGACCTCAAGTGATCCACCCACCTCAGCCTCCCAAAGTGCTGGGATTACAGGCATGAGCCACCACATCCAGCCTCTTTCTCTCTTTTTTTAAAAGACAGTTTTTTTATTGCTGTGTAATTTACATGCCATAAAATTCACTGCTTTTGTGTAATTCGATTATTTTTAGTAAATTTTTAATATAATGAAGCTTTTTCTTTTTTTTTAATTTTTTTTTTCTTTTTTTTAAGATGAGCTTTCACCATGATGGCCAGGCTGGTCTTGAACACCTGAGCTCAGGTGATCCACCCACCTTGGCCTCCCAAAGTGCTAGGATTACAGGCGTGAGCCACCGCGCCCAGCTATAATGAAGCTTTTTCATCACCCCAACAGGAACTGTTAGGTCTACTTATCCTTAATCTCCGATCCCACTCCTAGCTCTAGGAAACCACTAATCTACTTTCTGCTCTAATACATTTGTCTTTTCTGGCAGGGTGCGGTGGCTCATGCCTATAATTCCAGCACTTTGGGAGGCTGAGGCAGGCAGATCACCTGAGGTCAGGAGTTCAAAATCAGCCTGGCCAACATGGTGAAACTCCAACTCTACTACAAATATGGTAGAGTTGCAGTAGAGGTTGCAGTGAGCTGAGCTCACACCATTGCACTCCATCCTGAGCAACAGATCGAGACGCCGTCTCAAAAAAAAAAATTGCCTTTCTTTTTTTTTTTGAAACAGGTTCTTGCTGTTGCCCAGGCTGGAATGCAGTGACATGATCATGGCTTGTTTGCAGTCTTGATGTCCTGAGCTCAAGTGATCCTCCCATCTCAGTCTCCCCAGCTGTTAGAACCACAGGCATGCTACTGCACCTGGCTAATTTTTTTATTTTTTGTAAAGATGGGGTCTTGCTATGTTGCCCAGACTGGTCACAAACTCTTGGGCTCAAGCAATCTACCCGCCTTGTTCTCCCAAACTGCTGAGATTACAGGTATGAGCCACCTCACCCAGCCCCATTATTTTCATGTTAGTGTATGTGTATATATGTGTCTACTGAGTCATAGTATAAAACATACTTTACTGTGGATCATTGTCCAAAAGGTTGAAAACACAGTTATTTACCGTCCTCTTATTACCTAACTTTTTATGTGGGTTTATTGTCTCTCATAAACCAAAAACAAAACTTTCAGAAGGCAGTTTCCTTGTATCCTTGTTTTATCAGTGATTAAAGGAAAAAAAAGTACAAGTGTGTTCTTCCCACCATCAAAACAAAAACAGAAAGCGTTGATTCAGTCTTAGTAAAAATCGAAAGCAATTCTAGGGCTTCTTGTTAACATCCAGTACTTGGAACCTTCTGTCAAATAAAGGAAAGCAGGGGCAGATGTGGTGACTCACGTCTGTAATCCCAGCACTTTGGGAGGCTGAGGCAGGAGACTCGATCACTTGAGCCCAGGAGTTCGAGGCCATCCTGGGCAAAACAGCAAGACCTCATCCTAAAATACTAAAAAATTAAATGAGAAATAAAAGAGAAAGTGAGTTGTGATACATTTTCATTCTGATGACCTCACCAACACAGTGCGCAGAGGAGACCCAGACAGATGGGATGAAGGCTTTATTTTTGTTCATGGAGGCCACAGCTTTTAAAAATATTCTCTAAGAAGAAGCAAGAACATTTGCAATGTAAATTTGAGTTCTTCGTAAGCCATTTCATTTTTTTAAAGTCCTCATCGAATGGTCATTCAATATTAAATAAGAACTTTCTATTTCTAGAAGCATGTGAAAGATTGCTTTATTTTATTTTATTTTATTTATTTATTTCTTAAGATGGGGTTTCACCATGATGGCCAGGCTGGTCTTGAATTCCTGACCTCAGGTCATCTACCCACCTCAGCCTCCCAAAGGGTTAGAATTACAGGCGTGAGATTGTTTTATTCTTTAATCTAGAACAACAATCTGTCAACTGTTTATATAAAGGACCAGATAAATATTTTAGGCTTTATGGGGCCTTGGTCACAATGACTCAGCTCTGCCAGTGTCAGGCAAAGCAACCATGGACAGAATGAAAATGAACAGGCAGGGCTGTGTTCCATCACACTTTCTCTGTGGACACTGAAATTTGAATTTGACAGAATTTTCTTTCATCACAAAATATTCTTTTTTAACCTATGCTCCCTTCTCAAAATATTATTCTTTTTTGAGTTGTTTTCAACTGTCCAAAAATGTGAAAACCCGGTCAGGTGTGGTGGCTCACACCTATAATCCCAGCATTTTGGGAGGCCGAGGTCGAAGGATCACCTGAAGCCATGAATTCAAGACCAGTCTGGCCAACATGATGAAACCTAGTCTCTACTAAAAATACAAAAATTAGCTGGGCGTGGTGGTGCGCACCTGTAATCCCAGCTATTTGGGAGGCTGAGGCAGGAGAATCGCTTGAACCTGGGAGGCCAAGATTGCAGTGAGCTGAGATCATGCCACTGCAAGACTACTCCATTTCAAAAAAAAAAAAAAAAAATGGGCCAGCGTGGTGGCTCACGCCTGTAATCCCAGCACTTTGGGAGGCCAAGGTGGGCAGATCACGAGGTCAAGAAATCGAGACCATCCTGGCCAACATGCTGAAACTCCATCTCTACTAAAATACAAAAATCGGCTGGGCGTGGTGGTGCGCACCTGTAATCCCAGCTATTTGGGAGGCTGAGGCAGGAGAATCGCTTGAACCTGGGAGGCAGAGGTTGCAGTGAGCTGAGATCGTGCCACTGCACTCCAGCCTGGTGCCTGGAGACAGAGCAAGACCTTGTCTCAAACAACAACAACAACAACAACAAAAACTGGACCCATTACTTATTTCTGGGATAGGAAACCATGCAGCGGCGCAGGGTCTCAGTGGGGAAGATATCTTCCTTTGCGCCTTTTGAATTCTGAACCAAGCTGAAATTATTACCCATTCAGAAAACAAAATTTAAAAAAAATGTTAAAAGGTAAGCAAATTTCTTTCCATATCACATACTTTTTCTTTGCACGGCCAATGAGCACAAATGGTTTTTAGTTCAGTTTTTTGTTTGTTTTTAATAGAGGAGGCATCTCATTTTGTTGATCAGGCTGGTCTCAAAAAGGCTTTTTTTTTTTTTTTTTTTTAGACAGAGTCTCACGCTGTCACCCAGGCTGGCGTGCAGTGAGTGGCGAGATCTCGGCTCACTGCAACCTCCGCCTCCCAGGTTCAAGCGATTCTCCTGCCTCAGCCTCCTGAATAGCTGGGACTACAGGTGCACGCCACCACACCTGGCTAAGTTTTGTATTTTTAGTAGAGACAGGTTTTCACCATGTTGATCAGGCTGGTCTCAAACTCCTGACCTCAGGTGATCCACCCGCCTCTGCCTCCCAAAGTGCTGGAATTACTGGCGTAGAGCCACCGCACCTGGCCTGTATGACTACTTTTGAGCTACAACTGCAGAGTTGAGTCGCCGCACCAGAGCCCTCTGGGCTTGCAAACTTAGAGTATTTACTGTCTGCCTCATTAAGTAAAAAGTTTGCTGACTCCAAGTGTAGATGTTCTTGAGTTTCCTCAAACATTACTTGATAATGAACATTTAGTGTTCCTCCCAAATGTTCGTGGTTACGGATAATGCTGTGATGAATAACCTGCCCATGTGTAATTGCCCATGTTTGCACCTTTCTAGAATGTAGGATAAATCCTGGAAGCAGAATTGCTGGGTTAAAAGGTATGTGTATTTGTAATTCTGATAGAAATTGTCAAGTAATTTCCAGAGATTATATCAGTTTACATTTACTCCCACCAGCAGCAGATAAAAGCAATCACTTTCCCAACACATTTTCTGACTTAATCTGTTATCAGGCTTTTTGATCTTTGTCAAAGTGGCAGGTTAAAAATGGCATGTTGGTATAATTTTAATTTTCATTTCTCTTATTGTGAGTATATTTCTGTCTTAGGGCTGCAATGACAAATTACCACAAATTTAGTAGCTTTAAACAACAGAAACGTGTTCTTTCACAGTTCCAGAGACTAGAAGATCAAAATCAAGGTGTCAGCAGGGCTGTACTCCCTTCTACGTACTAGGGAAGATTCCTTCCTTGCCACCTGGCAATCTAGAGATTGCCGACAATTTTTGTTTTTCCTTAGCTTGTAGATGCATTACTCCATGCTGTGCCTACACCTTCACCTGCCTTCTCCCCTACATGTCCATGTCTCTGTATCCAAATTTTTCTTCTTTTTCTTTTTTGAGATGGAATCTTCTCTGTCATTCAGGCTGGAGTACAGTGGCACGATCTCGGCTCACTGCAAACTCTGCCTCCCAGGTTCAAGCGATTTTTCTACCTCAACCTCTGGAGTAGCTGGGATTACAGGTACACACCACCACACCTGGCTAATTTTTGTATTTTTAGCAGAGACAAGGTTTCACCATGTTGGTCAGGCTGGTTTGGAACTCCTGATGTCAGGTGATCTGCCCGCCAAGGCCTCTGGAAGTGCCAAGATTAAGGTGTGAGCCACCACGTCAGGCCTAAATTTTAAAATCAGCCTTTGATTTCAGTTGCTTATTAAATACATTTACACTGTTTTTTTTTTTTTTTTTAATAAAACTTTTTAAATTTTTCTTTTTTTTTTTAAGATGGGGTTTCACCATGTTGGTCAGGCTGGTCTTGAACTCCCAACCTCAGGTGATCTGCCCGCCTTGGCCTCCAAAGTGCTTGGATTACAGGTGTGAGCCACCATGCCCGGCCCATTTACACTGTTTATGACACCAACCCTTTCTTACTCTTTTTCTTCCTTCCTTCCTTTTTTCTTGCTTCTTTCTTTCCTTCTCTTTTTCCTCCCTCCCTCCCTTCTTCCCTTCCTCCCTCACACTCTCTCCCCCTCACCCCCTCTTCTCTTTCTCTCTCTCTTTTTTTTTAATGCTTCACTTCCTCAACATTCTTCCTTTACCCCAAGTTGCTGTTTCAGATCAGGAAGATTAAGAGACCATAGATAACTTTTCTTAACATTTCTGTGAATTATTATTATTTTCTTTTTTAAAACAGAGTCTCCCTCTGTCGCCCAGGCTGGAGAGCAGTGGTGCAATCTCAGCTCACTGCACTCCACTTCCCAGGTTCAGACCTCCTGCCTTAGCCTCCCGAGTAGCTGGGACAACAGGTGCATGTCACCACTCTCAGCTGATTTTTGTATTATTAGTAGAGACGGGGGGGTTTCACCACATTGGCCAGACTGGACTTGAACTCCTAGCCTCAAGTGATCCACTCGCCTTGGACTCCCAAAGTGCTGGCATTACAGGCATGGGCCACCTCACCTTGCACTTGGCTGTGAATTATTCTACAGGAAGCTCAACTTGATCAGATCCTGTTTGTCACTGGAGAAGCAAAAACCAATACAAAACACACATCAGGGTTTCTTAGCACAAAGATGAGTGACAAAGGTATTTCCAGCTCTCTCAACACTCCTTCAATAAAGAGATACTATTGGCTGGGCACGGTGGCTCACCCCTGTAATCCCAGAACTTTGGGAGGCTGAGGTGGGTGGATCACAATGAGGTCAGGAGTTTAAGACCAGCCTGGCCAACATGCTAAAACCCCGTCTCTACTAAAAATACAAAAATAAGCTGGGCATGATGGTACATGCCTGTAATTCCAGCTACTCAGGAGGCTGAGGCAGGAGAATTGCTTGATCCAGGACCCGGGAGGTGGAGCTTGCAGTGAGCAAAGATTGTGCCACTGCACTTCAGCCTGGGCTACAGAGCAAGATTCCGTCTCAAAAAAAAATTAATTAATTAAAAATAAATAAAGAGACGGGCGTGGTGGCTCACGCCTGTAATCCTAGCACTTTGGGAGGCCGAGGTGGGTGGATCACCTGAGGTCAGGAGTTCAAGACCAGCCTGGCCATCATAGTGAAATCCCATCTTTGAAATAAATAAATAAAGAGATACTATATAGAAAGTGTTTAAACCACAGCTTTAAATAGTGAGTAATTGATCAACTACCCTATTGTTTTTATACACTGCAAGACAGTAAAAAATTAGGTGTTCCTTGAATAATTGGAAGTTGAATAATGTACATATGTGTTACAAGAGTTTCCAGTTTCAATGCAAGAAAATATACCATAAATTCACAATTACATTTTCCTTTTAAGATGGAGTACACAGAGCTAGGTGTGGTGGGTCACCCCTGTAATCCCAATGCTTTGGGAGGCTGAGGCGGGACGGTAACCTGAGGACAGGAGTTTGAAACCAGCCTGGGCAACATAGTGAGACTCCAATATGTTCAAAAAATTAAAAAATTAGCCAAGCCTGGTGGTACCTGTCTATAGTCCCAGCTACTCAGCAGGCTGAGGTGAAAGATGCACCTGAGCCCAGGAGTTGGAGGTTGGGTAACAGGAATGCTGATACATTTTCAGCATTTACACACAGTTCCTTAACTTGAACCTGGTTGACATTGACCAGCTGAAGCCAATCAGTTTAAGATAGACCATTCAATTGTTTTACATTTCATTATTTTTTGATGTGTTGGGAGGGAGAGAGGAAGACAGGCTTTCAAGATCTGCCTAATAAATGCATTCAGTTGAATGAACGTGCTTTGAGTTCGAGCCACACCTTCTGAAAATTAAGAGCAGTCGTGCAGGCTGGAGTGGCTCTGCCATTTATTAGACGTGTGACTTTGATTAAGTTACTTAGATTCTCTGTGCCTCGGATTTCTCACCAGTAAGTGGGTGAAATAGCAATATCTGCCTATTGATACATGATATGCAATGTTATTTTATATGTTATGAATATGTATATATATGTAAAATATATAACAGTAAATATAGTAATATACAGTATACATACATCTATACAGTACATATACATAGATACAGTAATATATAGTGTTACTTTATATATAACATTAATATTATGTCACTGTTAACTATTACATATATTATAAAATACATTATATGTATAATATATAAATATAGTATATATTTGATAAAATTTATATAAAAGTATGTAGTGTTTGTTATATAGCAATGACTCAATTAGTGTTTATTATTCTTTTTTAATTTTATTTTTTTAACAAGACAGGGTCTCTCTATGTTGCCCGGGCTGGTCTTGAACTCCTGGCCTCAAGCAATCCTCTGGTCTCAGCCTTCTAAAGTCCTGGGATTACAGACGTAAGCCATCTCACCCAGCCTAATGTTTACTATTATTATTGGCATAGCAAGAGTTCTCACACCAGACCACAGCATTCTAACCTCCCTAACTGTCCCATGATATTAGAAATGGACCATCACACTAGAATTGACCTTGTCCTAACCATGTCCCTGTATGGGCCCATTATCTCACATCCATATTTTTATCAAAAAACCAAAACAAAAAATGCCAAGGGGGCAGGATTGCTTGAGCCCAGGAGTTCAAGACTAGCCTGAGCTATAGTGAGATCCCCATCTCTATAAAAAACAAACAAAAATGTTTTCTGGCCAGGCACAATGACTCACACCTGTAATTCCAGCATTTTGGGAGGCCAAGATGGGAGGATCTCTTGAGCCCAAGAGTTCAAGACCAGGCTGGACAATAAAGCGAGACCTTGGATCTATAAAAAAAAGAACAATTTTTGGCCAGGTGTGGTGGCTCATGTCTGTAATCCCAGCACTTTGGGAGGCCAAGGCAGGCAGATCACCTCAGGTCAGGAGTTCCAGACCAGCCTGACCCACATGGAGAAACCCCGTCTCTACTAAACATGCAAAATTAGCTGTGCGTGGTGGTAGGAGCCTGTAATCCCAGCTACTCAGGAGGCTGAGGCAGGAGAATCACTTGAATCTGGGAGGCAGAGGTTTCGGTGAGCCAAGATCACACCATTGCACTCCAGCCTGGACAACAAGAGCGAAATTCCATCTCAAAAAAAACACACAAAAAACAGTTTTTGTTTTTTTTTTTTAACACAAAGGCCTTTATGGAATCGCGTTAGATACTGGTAGTTGAAATGTCTGCATGTGTGAACTTGCTGGCTGTCAACCAGTTGAGAGAGTGCAGAGAGACGCATCTACAAGCTGTGTCACTTATGAACAACAAAGGAAGAGGCACGGAGTTCATGCCACTGGGCTGCACATTCTACGAATTTTTCTTGTTTCTATTATAGAAACACACATGAAATAGGAAAGGGGGTTGAAAAGCCGGAGCTCAAGGACAGTTGGAGCTGGGTGCTGACGCAAGCTTGCAATCCCAGCACTTTGGGAGGCCGAGGCAGGCGATCTCTTGAGGTCAGGAAGTTTCCTGACCAGACTGGAAACAACGTCTCTACTAAAAATATAAAAATTGGCAGGACATGGTGGTGGCCACCTGTAGTCTCAGCTACCCAGGAGGTTGAGGCAGGAGAATCGCCTGAACCTGGGAGGCGGAGGTTGCAGTGAGCCAAGACTGTGCCACTGCACTGCAGCTTGGGTGACAGAGCAAGACTCTGTCTTGAAAAGAAAAGAGGGGAGGGAAGGGGAGGGGAATTGTGGTCAGCAGAGCCCAATAAGGCCTTGAAGTTCCATGCTTATGAGCACCATTTGTGGAGTCAGGAGAAAAGTTACAGTCTTAGCTCCACATCCAACCTGCTGTGTGACCTTTGAAAAGTCACTTAACCCCTCTGAGCCCTCATCTTGGTCTTGGGTCAGTGGCCCCAAGGAACAGGCTCCAGGAAGGAGAGTTACACCAGAATATTTATTGGAGAGTGCTCTAGAAAACAACATCTATGATGGGGCGAGGGAAGGAGGATTGGGCAGAGAGAAGAATTTATGATGCAATCTCAACGAAGGCTGAGATGGCCCTGAGAGACATTCCAAACTGAGGTCAGGGGGCTGGGTCTTTGTGCTCCTGTATTAACCAGGCAGTGGATACATCAGCGGTTCTTAATGCAGGGAGGGGAGAATTTTGCCTCCCAGGGGATATTTGGTGATGTTCAGGGATATTTTTGGCGGTTGTAATAGGAGGAGGGGTCCAGCCTGGCCAACATGGTGAAACCCCAATACTACCAAAAATACAAAAATTAGCTGGGCGTGGTGGCGGGCACCTGTAATCCCCTCTGCTTGGGAGGCTGAGGCAGGAGAATTGCTTGAACTTGGAAGGTGGAGGTTGCAGTGAGATCACGCCACTGAACTCCAGGCTGGGTGACAGAGCAAGACTCTGTCTTAAAAAAAAAAAAAAAAAGGCTAGTTGCGGTGGATCACACCACACTTTGGGAGGCCGAGGCTGGTGGATCACCTGAGGTCAGGAATTCGAGACCAGCCTGATCAACATGTAGAAACCCCGTCTCTACTAAAAGTACAAAATTAGCCAAGCACGGTGCCACACGCCTGTAATCCCAGCTACTTGGGAGGCTGAGGCAGAAGAATCTCTTGAACCCGGGAGGCGGAGGTTGAGGTGAGCTGAGACGGCACCATTGCACTCCAGCCTGGCAACAAGAGTGAAACTCTGCCTAAAATTAAAAAAAAAAAAAAAGAGGAGGGGTGTTGCTAGCATCTAGTGGGTAGAGGCCAGGGATGCTGCAACACATCCTACAGGGCACAGGACAGTCCCCCGCCCCTGCTACAAAGAAGTGATGTCAACAGTGCAGAGGTTTCTCAAGGAGAAAGGCTGTTGTTGAACAGGCAGCTTCCTTCAGCTAAGGGCAATTTCTGAAAAGTACTCATCAGAATGTGAGGCAGTGGCAGCCAACACTCCTGGCAGCGAGGAGAATACACGCTGCGACCCGCAGAGGGAAGGCGGATGGCAGATCACAGCATCCCTGTCTTTTCTTTTTAATCAGGCAGACTCCCACACCAGAATAGGTTCAGAGAGACTCCCCACCTGCCACATCTATTTCTTTTTCAATCCTTTTTTAATTATGCAAATAATACTTGAATCCTAGCTCCTTATAAAAATTGAAATGATCCAGATCAGGGTTTCTCAACTTGGGCACTATTGCCATTTTAGGCTGGATAATTCTTTGTTGTGGGGCTGTGCTGAGCACAGTGGACTATTTTGGGGTATCCCTGGCCTTGATCCACTAGATGCTGGTAGTACCCCCTCATCGCAACCATTCGTGGTAACCCAAAATATCTCCAGACATTGCCCAATATCCCCAAGAGAGCAGAATCAACTACTCTGGGTGCCCCACTGCTTATGGGGTAGCCCTGCTCTGCAAAAAGCAGGAGGAACACAAAAACAGCAGAATCACCCCCAGCGGAGAATCATTCTAGGCAAATCTGAAACAGCCTTCAAGTACAATTCCCAGTCTCAGGGCCTTCCCCTGAGTAACCACTGTCATGGGTTTTAGGTCGATCCTTCCAAATTTTTTTTTTTTTTTTTAGATAAGATCTCACTCAGTCACCTAGGCTGGAGAGTGGTGATGCGATCTCTGCTCACTGCAACCTCCACCTCTCAGGTTTCAGTGATCCTCCCACCTCAGCCTCCCACATAGTTAGGACTACAGGTGCATGCCACCACAGCCAGGTAATTTTTAAGAATTTTTTTTGGGCAGCTGGGTGCAGTGGCTCACGCCTGTAATCTTAGCACTTTGGGAGGTCGAGGTGGGTGGATCACCTGAGGTCAGGAGTTCAAGACCAGCCTGGCCATCATTGTGAAACCCCATCTTAAAAAAAAAAAAAAAAAATTTGTAGAGGTGAGATGTCACTAGGTTGCCCAGGCTGGTGTGAACTCCGCCTGGGCCTCCCAACGTGCTGGGATTACAGGTGTGAAGCATTGTGCCCAGCCTCTGAAATTCTTAGTATGCATTTACATAGATGGGTACATAACTGCCCAGTGGGTTCTCCTTGCCTACTGGCCAGATAAAGCTGATTTATCAAGACAAGAGAATTGCAATGGAGAAAGAGCTTAATATACCTAGAGTCAGCTAAGCAGGAGACTGGAGTTTTACTATTACCCAAATCAACCATGCCCAAAATTTGGAGGCTAGGGTTATTCAAGGATAGGAGACAGGAGGCTAGGGAATGGGCGCTGCTGATTGGTTGGGGATGCAATCACAGGGGTGCGGAAAACAGTCCCTGTGCACTGAGTCTGCTTCTGGGTAGAGGCCACAGAGGAGTTGCTGATCCAGGTGGAGTTACCTGGTAATCACAAACACAAAAATCTGAAAAGACGTCTTGGAAGGCCAATCTTAGGTTTTTGGTTTTTTTTGTTTGTTTGTTTGTTTGTTGTTTGTTTGAGACAGGGTCTCACTCTGTCACCCAGGCTGGAGTGTAGTCATGTAATCATGGCTCATTGCAGCCTCTACCTTCCAGGCTCAGGTGGTCCTCCTGCCTTAGCCTCTCAAGCAGCTGGGACCACAGGTGAGCACCACCATGACTGCTATTTTTGTTTTGTTCTGTTTTTTGTAGAAACAGCGTCTCCCTATGTTGCCCAGGCTGTCTTGAATTCCTGAACTCAAGCAATTCTGCCTTGCCACCCAAAGTGCTGGGATTACTGATATAAGCCACCTGGCCCCAGTCTTAGGTTTTATAATAGTGATGTTATTTATAGGACTAACTAGGTAAGTTACACATCTTGTGATCTCTGGAATAATGGCTGGTAATTATTTAATTATGGCTACATTTTAGCAGAATTTACACCCCTTTCATAATCTTAAACTTGTGGCCTTTTATTAGTTTTATAGAGGCAGTTTAGTTTACGGAAGGGCTATTATCATTTAAACTATCAACTACATTTCTCCCAAAGTTAGCTCACTCCACTCTCAAGAATGACCAAGGACGGTCTGAAGTTTAAAAACAGGATCGGGGACAGGTACAGTGGCTCACGCCTGTAATGCCAGCTACTCAGGAGGCTGAGGCAGGAGAATCTCTTCAACCCAGAGGCAGAGGTTGCAGTGAGCCAAGATCGTGACACTGCATTCCAGCCTGGGTGACAAGTGAGACTCCAACTCAAAAAAAAAAACAAAAAAACAAAAAAAACAGGATGGGGCCAGGCGCAGTGGCTCATGCCTGTAATCCCAGCACTTTGGGAGGCCAAGGCAGGCAGATAACCAGAGGTCAGGCATTCAGGACCAGCCTGGCCAACATGGTGAAACCCTGTCTCTACTAAAAATATAAAAATTAGCTGGGCATGGTGGCACATGTCTGTAATTCCACCTACCTGGGAGGCTGAGACAGGAGAATCATCTGAGCCTAGGAGGTAGAAGTTGCAGTCGCAGAGATCACACCACTGCACTCACTCAAGCCTAGGGGACAGAGTGAGACTCCGTCTCAAAAAAAAAAAAAATGGGATTGGATAGGTCAGATCTCTTTAACTGTCATAATTTTCACATTGTTATTATTTTTACAAAGGTAGTTTCAGACAGATATGTAACCATAGTCTATAGTAAGTATAGGATATCTTTGTTCTTCTTTTAAATAAATGTAAAAATATAAATGCCATACATATCTTTTCCTTTTTTTTTTTTTTTTTAAGATGGAGTTTCACCATGATGGCCAGGCTGGTCTTGAACTCCTGACCTCAGGTGATCCACCCACCTCAGCCTCCCAAAGTGCTAGGATTACAGACGTGAGCCACCACGCCCGGCCATACATATCTTTTTCTATAGATACTTCTTCATTTAAAAACTTGTGATTAGGCCAGTCGTGGTGGCTCATGCCTGTAATCCCAGCACTTTGGGAGGCCAAGGCAGGCAGATCACCTGAGATCGGGAGTTTGAGACCAGCCTGACCAACATGGAGAAACCCTATCTCTACTAAAAATACAAAAATTAGCTGGGCACGATGGCAGGCCCGCATGTAATCCCAGCTACTCCGGAGGCTGAGGCAGGAGAATCACTTGAACCCAGGAGGCAAAGGTTGCGGTGAGCTGAGATCATGCCATTGCACTCCAGCCTGTGCAACAAAAGTGAAACTCCATCTCAAAAAAAAAAACCTTGTGAATATCTGTTTTGTTTTGTTTTTTTCTTTTTTTCTGAGACGGAGTCTCACTCGGTCACCCAAGCTGGAGTGCAATGGTGCAATCTCAGCTAACTGCAACCACCGCCTCCCAGGTTCAAGTGATTCTTCTGCCTCAGCCTCCCTAGTAGCTGGGACTACAGGCATGTGCCACCATGCCAGGCTAATTTTTGCATTTTTAGTAGAGATGGGGTTTCGCCATGTTGGCCAGGTTGGTCTCGAACTCCTGACCTCAGGTGACCCACCCACCTCAGCCTCCCAAAGTACTGGGATTACAGCTGTGAACCACCACGCCTGGCTCTTTTTGTTGTTGTTATTAAGACCGATTCTCCCTCTGTCATCTAGGCTGGAGTACAGTGGAGTGATTAAAGCTGACTGCAGCCTCAAACTCCTAGGCTCAAGCAGTCCTCCTACCTCCACCTTCCAAGTCATTGGGACTACAGGTGCACACCACCACACCCAGCTTGTACACTCTTATAGGCAGTGAGGATGCAGAAGTGAACAATCCCAGATTTCTAAACAGGGAGGTCTTTTTATTAAGATGGAGTCGCTCTGTAGCCCAACCTCCACCTCCGGGTTCAGGCGATTCTCCTGCCTCAGCCCTCCGGAGTAGCTGGGATTACAGGCACGCACTACCATGCCCAACTAATTTTTGTATTTTTAGTAGAGACAGGATTTCACAATGTTGGACCAGGCTGCTCTTGAACTCCTGATCTCCAGTGATCCGCCTACCTAGGCCTCCTAAAGTACTGGGATTACAGGCGTGAGCCACTGGGTCCAGCCATATACAGGGAGTTTTAATTCTTGTGCAGTAGATAACACAAAACACAAAAGAAAATTATAAAACAATTTTATAAAGTAATATAATGTCATATAACACACTAACATAACAATATATAAGACATGATCATGCTGCTGTTAAGTCTATGGGCAAAATGATTGGCCTTGGCCAGTCATGGTTTTCTAGACCCAAACCTCTTGCTTCTTGAATGCCCTATTTTCTTTCTTCTTTTTTTTTTTTTTTGAGATGGAGTTTCGCTTTTGTTGTCCAGGCTGGAGTACAACAGCGCGATCTCGGTTCACTGCAACCTCCACCTCCCAAGTTCAAGCGATTCTCCTGCCTCAGCCTCCCAAGTAGCTAGGATTACAGGCACGTGCCACCACGCCCAGCTAAGTTTGTATTTTTAGTAGAGACGGGGTTTCTCCATGTTGGTCAGGTCGGTCTCGAACTCCCAACCTCAGGTGATCTGCTCGGCTTGGCCTCCCAAAGTGATGGGATTACAGGAGTGAGCCACCGCTCCGGCCTGAAGGCCCTATTTTCTAAGGCGAATTCATTTGAGAAATCTGAGTATAGATAGCACTGCTTACCCAAGATCAAACACCCAGTTGCTTAGAGCAGCCTTTGGGTTATGTTTCAGGATGTGACTGTGGGTTAAAAGCTTGAGGGAAGGTGAAGTTTCCATGTCAGGCCATTAGCACTTGTTAGCACTCTCCCTTTTTATGAAAGTGGCCAGGGAATGGCTTGCTAATTCCCTCTTTCATTAAGTCTGATTATCACCATTAATTAACATGGCCGCTATGGAAATGTAATCGGAGCATTTCAGAGTCAAAGACGTACTGGAACAAGTTTAAGGAAAGGCTTTCAGACTGGAAGCCCTAGTGGCTAGGAATGCACAGCCACTGCTCTAAGTTGACAGGAGAATGTTACTTCCAGGAGAGAACTGGTTTGGAAGTGGGGAAGGTTAAGCCAGGACTCTCCATTCTGTTACCTTGAAAGGTATCAACATATGTCTAAGGCTGTTGCTTATTGCTTGTAATATATTACATTTTTCTCCAGGCTATTCAGCTCTGGACATTTAAAATTAGTTTACTTTGCTCTTTTGCCTGGAAAACAATTGTACCATCAGATCAATTTTTTTTGTATGTTTCGGAACCTGTTCCTCCCTCCCCATCAATCCCATCAATACCACCCATGGTATTATTTAGGCCTTAATTGATGTTGGAATTTTAAGTGTC
This sequence comes from Cheracebus regulus, assembly GCA_963574635.1. Taxonomy (NCBI): domain Eukaryota; kingdom Metazoa; phylum Chordata; class Mammalia; order Primates; family Pitheciidae; genus Cheracebus; species Cheracebus regulus. Next base: position 5,064 of record CAUYQU010086323.1, on the reverse strand, counting down.
CTAATTAGCAACATCCCCTTCCATCACCTGAATTCAGAATAGATTGAAAGACAAATGCTTGTCTCAGAGAGAGAACAAATGATCACCCTTATCCCCAACAATGCTGGCTGGAGAATAAGGCTCTTGTGTGGACAAGCGAGCTTGCAAGCATTCCACCCCAAATGCAAGTCACCTTGTTTATCAGTTAGGGTCATGGACAGATAAGCTCCAAATCTGGATGGTTAGATGCAATAGCTTAGTTCTTGCTCCTATAAATTTCACAGTAGGAGTTCCTGGTCCATGGAGCTCCTCCTCCATCAGGTACAGATTCAGGAATCCATGTTCCTGAACCCCTATCTTGTGGCTCCACTGTTCTTAACACTTGGCTTCCAAGGATGCTTACCTGTACCAAGCCAGAAAGTGTGTGAGCCAGCGGGAACTCTGGAGAGAGAGTGTTCTGAGCAGACAGAAGGAAGTACAGGTGCAAAGCATGGGTGGAATAGAGAAAGTGACTGGGGAATTGCTTGAACCCAGGAGGCGGAGGCTGCAGTGAACCGAGATCGCACCACTGCACTCCAGCCTGGATGAAAGAGTGAGACTCTGTCTCAAAAATAAAAAATTAATTTAAAATTAATATAAATAAATAAACCTCTGAGAGTCAGGCATGGTGGCACATACCTGGAGTTCCAACTACTCCAGAGACTGAGGTGGGAAGATTGTTTGAAGCAAGGAGTTCAAGACCAGCCTAAGCAACATAGCAAGATTCTGTGTGTAAAAGAAAAAAAGAGGCCAAGCTCAGTGGTGCATGCCTGTAATCCCAGCACTTTGGGATGCCAAGGTGGGTAGATCCCTTGAGGCCAGGAGTTCAAGACAAGCCTGGCTAACATGGTGAAACCCCATCTCTACTAAAATTCCAAAAATTAGCCAGGTATGGTGGCGCACACCCGTAATCCCTGCTACTCAGGAGGCTAAAGCAGAGAATCAGTTGAACCTGGGTGGTAGAGGCTGCAGTGAGCCAAGATTGCGCCACTGCACTGCAGCCTGGACAAGAGTAAGACTCTGTCTCAAAACAAACAAACCTGTAGTGTCTTCCTACCTCTCCCTGCTTTACTTCCTCTTCCTCCACTGGGGCCTGCTGGGACCACTTCCCACATAAACTATTGCATGGAGTCTCTGTCCCTGGTCAGTTTCTGCAGAAAGTCAACCCAAGACACCACTTTTCTGAAGTTTCCACCTGCTACTCCAGCCGGGGGCTGACAGTAGGAGACAGAGAGAGGCTTTGGAGTAGAAGGAGGCTGAACTTTCCCAGCTGAAAAGCAGATGCCTGCAGCCTACAGGACCTCTCAAATGTTGAGAGAAGCCCAAGTCGTTTCTGTTTTTTGAAGGTCTCACTTAATGAAAAAAGAAAATAGCAGAAGAACCAAATAGGGCTACCAATACTGTGGTTGATTTTCAAAGTTCCGTCCTATCGGAGGTGATGTGCATGTCTCAGTGGGAGGCCCTCTCTGGAGGGGAGGCCTGGGCCCTGTGATAAGTCCCAAAATCCTTTTATTTTTTATATATATATTTTTTTGAGACAGGGTCTTGCTCTGTTACCTAGGTTGGAGTACAGCGATGTGATCACAGCTCACTGCTGCCTCAATTTCCCAGGCTCAAGCAATGCTCCTGCCTCAGCCTCTGAGTAGCTGAGACCGCAGGTGTGCACCATGACATCCAGCTAAATTTTTTTTTTTTAGAAATGGAGGTTTTGGGCAGGGCACAGTAGCTCATGCCTGTAATCCCAGGACTTTGGGAGGCTGAGGTGGGCAGGTCACCTGATGTCAGGAGTTTAAGACCAGCCTGGCCAACATGGTGAAATCCCATCTCTACTAAAAGTACAAAAAATTAGCTGGGCACGGTGGCAGCAGCCTGGAATCTCAGCTACTCTGGAGGCTGAGGCAGGAGAATTGCTTGAACCCAGGAGGTGGAGGTCGCAGTGAGCTGAGCTCACTCCACTGCCCTCCAGCCTGTACAACAGAGTGAGACCTATCTCAAAAAAAAAAAAAAAGAAAGAAAGAAAGAAAGAAAAAATGGGGGTTTTGCCATGTTGCCCAGGCTGGTCTCAAACTCCTGGGCTCAAGTGATTTTCCCACCTCAGCCTCCTAAAGTGCTGGGATTACAGGTATGAGCCACTGCCCTCCCAGCCCCGGAATCCTATTTCTAGTCCCTCTGTGCAGAGAGGGAGTGCTCAGAGTTTCTGCAGTGGAGCAGCGGGGACAGGGAAGATGAGGGTGCTGGAAATAATTCCTCCTCCTCTCTGCTTGCCCTTCCGTGAACTCCTGTCCTCTCCTAGGCCCATCTCTTTGAGCATCTTAACCTGATTCTGCAGAGTAATGTAGTTAGGCTCTTCCTGCCTCAGGTCTCCCAGCACGCATCTTTCCTGAAACTGACAGAAGGAAGGAAGAGCCTGTCTGTGGCACAGGGCAGCCACGCACACAGTGCTGGCTCTATCCAGACAAGGAAAGCCATCTGGTTTGAGTGGTCTTCTGGTCAGGAAGCACCCCATTCCCTACATCTCATAATGTAAGGGGACATTTTAACCTGCCTGTAAGATGCTGGTGAACTCAAATTTGGGAAAGCCAGTTTGCTGCTTGTTCCCGGCTGTGCCTGGAACAGCCTTTCTCTTCAGGTGATGACAGACAGTGGTAGTTTGGCTTTATGGCTCTGGTATAAGAACTGCTTAAATTGATGCCTGCGTTCACCCCAGCACTGCCTTCCTTTTGAGCCCCTACTATGTGGGGACAATTTGCATATTAAGAAAGAGGTAGTCCGGGTGCAGTAGCTCACACCTGTAATCCTACTACTTTGGGAGGCAGAGGCAGGATTGCTTAAGGCCAGGAGTTCAAGACCAGCCTAGGCAACATAGTGAGACCCCTGTCTCTATTAAAAATTTAAAAATTAGCCAGTTGTAGCCGGGGACAGTGGCTCACACATGTAATCTCAGCACCTTGGGAGGCTGAGGTGGGCAGATCACCTGAGGTCAGGAGTTTGAGACCAGGCTGGCCAACATGGTGAAACCCCATCTCTACTTAAAATACAAAAAAAAAGGCCAGGCGCAGTGGCTCACACCTGTAATTCCAGCACTTTGGGAGGCCAAGGCAAGTGGATCACAAGGTCAGGAGATTGAGACCATCCTGGCTAACATGGTGAAACCCCTTCTCTACTAAAAATATAAAAAATGAGCCAGGCGTGGTGGCACGCGCCTGTGGTCCCAGCTACATGGGAGGCCGAGGCAAAAGAATAACTTGAACCTGGGAGGCGGAGGTTGCAGTGAGCCGAGATCGCACCACTGCACTCCAGCCTGGGCAAGATTGAGAATTCGTCTCAAAAAGAAAAAAGAAAAGAAAAAGAAAAATCACTCTATTTTAAAAAATTAAAAAATAAATAATAATTTAAAAAAATTAGCCGGGCATAGTGGCAGGCATCTTTAATCCCAGCTACTTGGGAGGCTGAGGCAGGAGAATCACTTGAACCCAGGAGGCAGAAGTTGCAGCGAGCCGAGATCACACCATTGCACCCCAGCCTGGGTGACAGAGCAAGACCCAGTCTCAAAAAAACAGAAAATTAGCCAATTGTGGTGGCACATGCCTGTGGTCCCAGCTACTTGGGAGGCTGAGGTGGGAGGATTGCTTGAGCCCAGAAGGTTGAGGCTGCAGTGAGCCATGATCACACAACTGCACTCCAGCCTGAGGCAGGATCTCCCTCTAAACAAGAAAAGAAAAGAAGGAAGGAAGGGGAGCCAGGCGCGGTGGCTCACGCTTGTAATCCAAGCACTTCGGGAGGCTGAGGCAGGTGGATCACCTGAAGTCAGGAGTTTTAGACCAGCCTGACCAACATGGTGAGACCCCGTCTTAAAAAAAAATTTAAAAAAGAAAGAGGGAGAGAGGTGTTAACATTTAACAGTGCAGGGGCTGAGGGCAGGCTGGCAAATGAGAAAATTATCTGTGAAGAAAGAAGGGAGAGATTCTTGGTCCCATCTGACAGTCTCAGGGATAAGGGAAGGAGGATACTGGGAATTATATGCAAAGAACACCTTGAATTAGAAACATTTTATTTCCTGGATTTCACATCAAGTGTGCATTACAAAAAAAATGTAGGTGATTATTCTTGTTGTTATAAGAACTGGAGTTCACAATAAAATGAGGCCAAACTGCCTCTTTAACCTCCATGAAAACTGTCATCAATTACTGTAGGGATTTTCTGCTTTTCCTAATCACTGCATCTTTCCTTTCCTAGGGCATGAAATGATGACTGTCGAGGCAATGCAGTGAGTGCAACGTACATTGCAGTGTTGCTGTGCCAGAACCATAAAGGATTTGATTTTTCCTTGAAAAGGTATTAATTATTGTAGCATGAATCATCATTTTCTCTAACTTTTGCCTAATATGTTGGGAGGCTATTTTGTACTTTTCTAAATGTTTGCATTCATTTTCCTATTTGATCCCTACTGCAAATAGGGAGAAATCTTTGTCTTAGTGTAATATTCTTTGACCTCAGCTCTAGACAAAAGCACTATCCTACCAACCAGTGCATTTAACAAAGATCAGCGACCATTAAACAAAGACCAGCCAGCACTTTTTATATGGTCAGGGTCACTACCCTCATAAAGCCTTAGATTTACTTCACAGGGATCTGTACTTTGGGAGAAAAGTCAAATACCTAGACCTCTGTTCCTGCCTTGACCCAACAAGTTTCTCCCTCTTGCCCAAAGCCAAGCCTTGCCTTGCCTTCTTTTTCTTTTCTTTTTTTTTTTTTTTTTTTTTTTAAGATGGGGTTTCACCATGATGGCCAGGCGAGTCTTGAACTTCTGACCTCAGGTGATCCACCCACCTCAGCCTCCCAAAGTGCTAGGATTACAGGCGTGAGCCACCGCGCCCGGCCTCTTTTCTTTTCTTTTCTTTTGTCTTTTTTTTTTTTGAGAAAGAAATTCTCTCTTGTTGTCCAGGCTGGAGTGCAATGACACGATCTCAGCTCACCATAACCTCTGCCTCCCAGGTTTAAGCAATTCTCCTGCCTCAGCCTCCCGAGTAGCTAGGATTACAGGCA
>CAUYQU010086322.1:0-24755 GCA_963574635.1 Cheracebus regulus | reverse complement strand
ACCCTTCTCTCTGGCTGCCCTTAACATTTTCTCCTTCATTTCAACCCTGGTGAATCTGACAATTATGTGCCTTGGGGTTGCTCTTCTTGAGGAATATCTTTGTGGTGTTCTCTGTATTTCCTGGACTTGAATATTGGCCTGCCTTGCTAGGTTGGGGAAGTTTTCATGGATAATATCCTGAAGAGTATTTTCCAGCTTGGAGTCATTCTCTTCGTCACATTCAGGTACACCTATCAAACGTAGATTAGGTCTTTTCACATAGTTCCATATTCCTTGGAGACTTTGTTCATTCCTTTTTACCCTTTTTTCTCTAATCTTGCCTTCTCGTCTTATTTCATTGAGTTGATCTTCGACCTCTGATATCCTTTCTTCTGCTTGGTCAATTCGGCTGTTGAAACTTGTGCATGCTTCACAAAGTTCTTGTGTTGTGTTTTTTAGCTCCATCAATTCACTTATATTCCTCTCTAAGTTGTCCATTCTTGTTAGCATTTTGTTAAATCTTCTTTCGAGGTTCTTAGTTTCTTTGCATTGGGTTAGAACATGTTCTTTTAGCTCACAGAAGTTTCTTATTATCCACCTTCTGAAGCCTGATTCTGTCAGTTTATCACATTCAGTCTCCGTCAGGCCTTGTTCCCTTGCTAATGAGGAGCTGTGATCCCCTGTAGGAGGAGAGGCATTCTGATTTCGGGTGTTCTCAGCCTTTTTGCACTGGTTTCTTTCCATTTTTGTGGATTTATCCATCTGTCATCTTTGTAATTGCCGACTTTCAGATTGGGTCTCTGAGTGGACGTCCGGCTTGTTGGTAATGAAGTTTTTTCTGTTTCTTAGTTTTCCTTTGGTGGACGCCCCTAACCCACAGAGCTAGGCCTTCCCAGGTTCAGCTGTGCTTGCTGTGAAATTCTCAGTCCTCAGTGCTTCCAATTGCTGTTCTCCTTGTGGGGATGGGACCAGCTGAGCTCGACTAAATGGGCACCCAGTCCTGTATACTCCACACCGATAAGTGCCGCGCTGGGGCACCAGCAAAACAGCTGCGCTGGCCAAAAGAGTCACGCTTGCCACCCGTGTGCCTCCTCCATCGGGAATCTCCCAGTCTGTGGGCAACAAAAATTCATCTAAAATTGCGGCATGCACTCGCTCTCTGCACTTTCACTGGGAGCTACAATCCTGAGCTGCTGCTAATCAGCCATCTTGGATCTCTCTCCGCCCAGTGATGAAGTTTTTTCTGTTTCTTAGTTTTCCTTTGGCAGACACCCATTCCCCACAGAGCTGGGCCTTCCTGTGTTCAGCTGTGCTTGCTATGAAACTCTCAGTCCTCAGCGCTTCCAACTGCTGTTCTCCTTGTGGGGATGGGACCAGCCGAGCCTGTCCCATATACTCCGCACTGAGAAGCACCATGCCGGGGTGCCAGCAGAACAGCCACGCCAGCCAAAAGAGTTGTGCTGGTGACCCATGGGGCTCCTCTGCCAGGGATTCCCATTCTGTGGGCAATAAAAATTCGTCTGAAAGTGTGGTGTCCACTTGCTCTCTGCGCCTTCACTGGGAGCTACAATCCTGAGCTGTTGCTAATCAGCCATCTGGGATCTCTCCGTGTTTCTTATTTTTTTTGAGACAGGGTCTCACTCTGTCACCCAGGCTGGAAAGCACTGGTGCAATCTTGGCTCACTACAACCTCTGCCTCTCAGGTTCAAGCGATTCTCCTGCCTCAGCCTCCCAAGTAGCTGGGACTACAGGTGCACACCACCATGCCTGGCTATGGAAATTTGTTTCTTATAGTTCTGGAGGCTGGAAGTCCAAGATCAATGTGCCAGCAGACTCTGCGTCTGGTGAGAGCACACTTCCTGGTTCACAGATGGCAGCTTCTCATTATGTCCTCCCATGGCAGAAGAGGCAAGGCAGCTTTCTAATCACCTCCCAAGCCCCACCTCCTAAGGCCATCAGGAGATTGGAGATGAGGTTTTAACATATGAATCTGAAGGGGACACATTTGGACCATAGCACAGAGCAATAAGGAAAAAGAGCTGGGAGGCTGGGACAAGTCTTCCCAGAAAGAGAGAAAGCTATAGGTATAATTAGGGTGAACAGAGGGAGGCTGGCTGCCTGCTTCACCCAGTTCATCTCCCGCCAAGGACAGGGTTTGGGGGAAGCTACATAGAAAAGTCTGTAATGAGGCAGCATGAGCAGTGGTTTAAAAAACATAGGTTTTAGGGGAAAAAAAGGAACATGACCCTAAACTTCTCAGCTGTATGGCCAAGGGCAGTGTTCCTCAAAGTGTGGCCAGTAACATCAGCCTCACCTGGGAATGTGCTGGAGAAGAAAATTCTTGGTCCCCACCACAGACTACTGAATCACACGCTGGGGGTGAGGTCCCACACATGGTTTTAACAAGCTCTGCCACTAATTTCACTGTACGCTAAAGTTTGAGAGCCATTGACCTAAGACATAGCTGCCAACCTCTAATCCACAGTGGTCTCATCTGTAAAATGGGTTTATGTGTAAAATGGGCTCAAATATAAATAGTGCTTACCTCATAAGGCTTTTTTGAGAATTAAATGAGATACTGCAAGTACAGAACTTAGCACAGGGCTTGGTTCATAGTAAGCCTTCAGTGAATGCCAGTTATTATCACTATTATTTCCCACCTAATCTGCAAACCAAAAAGAATCCATAGCCTAGTGGTGCCCTCTTCCTGGGGCATCTGGTCAGTGTCATCTCTCAAGCACTCATAGCATTGACAAGAAGACATGGGGCGTATCTCCCTCCCATGCAGTGAGAGAGGGAGAGCTGAGAACTTCTGAGAGGTACCATAGTTGAAGCCCCACTCCAGAGCTACCAGGTGTGTGGAGCATGACCTGCCAGGTGTGATACCCTTTATGTCTCCCACACAAGGGAACAGGGCACATGCCAGCTGCTCCGTCCTCACTGAAGAGTGAAATCAACCTCAACTTCTCCATATTCCATGTAATGATCAGCCTTTACCATCACCTATTCCAGGGTTGTTGGAAAGCTATGTAGTCAAATAACTGATTGAAAAGGTCAATGTACTGATGCAAACAAAGATTTCGTTAGGGAAATGTAAGGCTAAGGGTTAACCTCACAGTGTGAATACCTTACATTTGTACAAGGGCAAATGCTGGTCGAGAGCTGCTCAAGTATAAACAGCGGGAGCTGAGTTCATGGTAGCCTCGTCTGGAAGAAGGCATCACACAAAGGCAAAGGGAGGAAAGGGGTGGGGTGTCTACTGGCCCCATGGGGCAGAAGATGAAGCTTCATTACCTGAGAATGGATTTCAGAAATCCTGAAATCTCCTGCATTTATTTTTGGTACACACCATTCTGAACAGCTGTTCCCATTTTTCTTCAAATATATTACTTTAAAAGTATGTTTTTCAATTTTTCTCTTTTTATCAGAGTCAACTAGATGTTAATATGTCTTTAACATCTGCTAATTTCTTATTTTATAAGGAAGTTCTGTGCAAAGTAACAGCCATAGCTGTAAGAAATAAAATTCTGGCCAGGCACAGTGGCTCACACCTGTAATCTGTAATCCCAGCACTTTGGGAGGCTGAGGCAGGTGGATCACCTGAGGTCAGGAGTTAAAGACTAGCCTGGCCAACGTGGTGAAACCTCATCTCTACTAAAAATATACAAAAATTAGCCAGGCGTGGTGGTGGATGCCTGTAATGCCAACTACTTGGGAGGCTGAGGCAGGAGAATCACTTGAACGCAGGAGGCGGAGGTTGTAGTGAGCCAAGATTGCCTCACTGCACTCCAGCCTGGGCAACAAGAGCGAAACTCCATCTCAAAAAAAAAAAAAAGAGCCCAGGCATAGTGGCTCATGCCTGTAATCCCAGCGCTTTGGGAGGCCAAGGCAGGTGAATCACGAGGTCAGGAGTTCAAGACAAGCCTGGCCTACAAGGCGAAACCCCATCTCTACTAAAACTACTAAAATTAGCTGGGCATGGTGGCAGGCACCTGTAATCCCAGCTACTCGGGAGGCTGAGGCAGAGAATTGCTTGAACCTGGGAGGCAAATGTTGCAGTGAGCCGAGATCATGTCACTGAACTCCAGTCTGGGCAATAGAGTGAGACTCCGTCTCAAAAAAAAAAAAAGAAGAAGAAGAAGAAGTAAAATTCCACCCTGGAAAATAAGATGGTTGAACCACTGAATTCAGAGTAAGCATCAGAAGCTAAGAACTCTAAACTTCTGATTCTGAAATGGCACCAAAGAAGCAAGCTGGGCCAGGCATGGTGGCTCACACCTGTAATCCCAACACTTTGGGAGGCTGAGACCATTTGAGGTCAGGAGTTCGAGACCAGCCTGGCCAACATGGTAAAATTCTATGTCTACTAAAAATACAAAAATTAGCCAGGCATTGCGGCAGACGCCTGTAATCCCAGCTACTCGGTAGACTAACATGAGAATTACTTGCACCAGGGAGGAGAAGATTGCAGAGAGCCAAGACTGCGCTACTGCACTCCAGCCTGGGCAACGGAGTGAGACTCAGTGTCAAAAAACAAACAAACGAAGCAAGCTGGCTTCACTCCCTCTCCATAGAAAACTAGTAACAAACATACAGCACTAAGATTATCACCAGCAACATCCCAGAAGTCCAGAACTCAAACATAAAGATGAGAGTTTCTGGGGCCACAAAAAAGGGAAAAGGCTCCAAGCAGATAGTAAGAGAATAAGACTTCCATATCCACACTGCCGCTGCCCCTAATCTGTCCAGACCCAAGCATGTAGAAAATGTCCTGACTCATGGTTTCTACACTGTAAAAAAAAAAAAAGTGAGATTGGCCAGGCACAGTAGCTCATGCTTGTAATCCCAGCACTTTAGGAGGCTGAGGCAGGCAGATCATGAGGTCAGGAGTTCAAGACCAGCCTGGCCAACACAGTTAAACCCTGTCTCTACTAAAACTACAAAAACTACAAAAATTTACTGGGCATGGTGGTGCACGCCTATAATCCCAGCTACTCAGGAGGCTGAGGCAGGAGAATCACTCGAACACGGGTGGCGGAGGTTGCAGTGAGCTAAGATCACACCATTACACTCCAGCCTGGGCAATAGCATGACTCTGTCTCAAAAAAAAAAAAAAAAAAGTGAGATTGAGGTGGTCAACCAGCTTCCCCACTATCTTGGATTCCCTAGCAGGAGATAAGTCCCTGTTTCAATCCAGGGGAAGCACTGGAAGTCCCCAGAGGGAGAAATATCTCAGAGACAAAGTGGACAGGTGGTACCAGCATCCCCAGACACCAGAACTCTGCTGTGTAACTCAGACCAAGGAGGTATCAAATAAGAGCAGCTGCTCAGCAGTACACTCCAGGAAGCTCACTCCCACGTCCCTGGGCATGATTCTTTAGGCAGCCTTCCTACACTGCACTACCTTTGGGACCTACCAATAACCAACACAATAGTGCCAAAAAGGAGGCAGTGACCTAGCAGGGAAAAAAGAAGAAAATCAACAGGTAAATTACAAAGAATTCCTAGGCAAACATACTCGATAAAAAACAAAACAATGAGAGATAAAATATCTTTAGGAGGAAAAAAAAAGAGAAGACTGGAATAAGTAATGAATCATTAAATGCTTAGACATAGACATACACACAGAAGAAACAACAGCAAACTGAGAATCATGACCTCTTCAAATGGGCTAAGCGAGGAACCAGTGACTGACCCTAGTGAGAGAGCAGTATGTTTGAACTCTCTGGCCAAGAATTCAAAATATCACTTTTAAGGAAACTCAGTGATCACCAAGATAACACAGAACAATAATTCAGAATTTTTTTCTTTTCTTCTCTAGTCCATTATGACTGATAACAATTCTGAAATTTATCACAGAAATTTTACAAGAGTTTGAAAAATAAAAAGCAAATAAATCTTGAAACTGAGAAATACATTTGCTAAACTGAAAAATTCAACAGAGGCCCAGAAAAGCTGAATTAATCAAGGAGAGGAAAGAATCAGTGAGCTTGACAACAGGTTATCTGAAATGACAGTCAGAGGACAAAAAAGAAAAAAGAATGAAAAGGAACAAAGATCACCTATAAGATATAGAAAATTGTCCAGGCACAGTGGCTCATGCCTATAATCCCAGCACCTTGGGAGGCCCAGGTGGGTGTACTGCTTGAGCTCAAGAGTTCAAGACCAGCCTAGGCAACATGGTGAAATCTCCGTCTCTATAAAAAATTGTAAAAATTAGCTGGATATGGTAGCACATGCCTGTACTGTAGTCCTACCTACTTGGGAGGCTGAGGTGAGAGGATCACTTGAGCCCAGGAGGTCAAGGCTGCAGTGAGCCAAGTGCCACTGCATTCCAGCCTGTGTGGCAAAGTAAGACCCTGTTCCAAAACAAGAAAAAGATACAGGCTGGGCGCAGTGGCTCACACCTGTAATTCTAGCACTTTGGGAGGCTGAGGCAGGCAGATTGCCTGAGCTCAGGAGTTTGAGACCAGCCTGAGCAACACGGTAAAACCCTGTCTCTACTAAAATACAAAAAATTAGCCGGGTCTGGTGGTGTGCACTGGTAGTCCTAGCTACTCAGGAGGCTGAGGCAGGAGGATCACTTGAACTAGGGAGGCAGAAATTTCAATGAGCCAAGATCACACCACTGCACTCCAGCCTGATGACAGAGCGAGACTCCGTCTCCAAAAAAAAAGAAAAAAAGATATAGAAAATTACCTCAAAAGATCAACCAAATCTAAAAGTTATTAGTGTTCAAGAGGGAGTTGAGTAAGAACAAGGGGTAGAAAGCTTATTCCAAAAAAATGACAGAAAACTTCCCAAAACTTGAGAAAGAGATAAATACTGAGGTACAAAAAAGTCAGAAAACACCGAAGAGACTCAACCCAAACAAGACTACTCCAAGGCATATAATAATCAAACTCTGAAAGATCAAGAACAAAGAGAGGATCCTAAAAGCAGGAAGAGAAAAGAAGTAAATAACATATAAAGGAATTCCAATTCACCTGGCAACAGCCTTCCAAAACAGAAACCATACAGGCCATACAGGTGTGAGTCATCCCTGGCCAAGTATTTCTGCTTTTTGATATTGATTTTTTTTTTTTTTTGCTATAAAATTCCCTATTAGCACTGCTTTTGCTGTGTCCCATAAATTTTGGTATATTGTATTTCCATTTTCGTTTGTTTCAAGAAATTTTAAGTGTCTTTCTTAATTTCTTCATTGACCATTGACTGTTTAGGAGTGTGTTTAATTTCCTTGTGTTTGTGTATTTTCTGAGGTTCCTCTTGTTATTGATTTCAAGTTTTATTCCATGGTGGTCAGAAAGGATATTTGATATGATTTCTACTTTTTTGAGTTTGTTAAGACTTGTTTTGTGGCATAAGATATGATCTATCCTGGAGAATGTTTTCTGTACTGGTCAAAAGAATATGTATCCTGCAGGGTAAAATGTTCTTTAAAAAATATTTTGCAGAGATAGGGTCTTGCTATGTTGCTCAGGCTAGGCTTGAACTCCTGGGCTCAAGTGAACCTCCTGCTTCAGTTTGCCAAAGTGTTGGTATTACAGGTGTGAGCCACTGCACGTGGCCAAAATGTTCTTTAAATGTCAGTTAGGCCTATTTGATCTAGTGTATAGTTTAACTCTGATATTTCTTTGTTTATTTCCTGTCTTGATTATCTGTCCATTACTGAGAATGGGATGTTGAAGTCCCCTGCTATTTTTGTATTGAAGTCTATCTGTCCCTTCAGATCTGTTAATGTTTGCTTTATATTCCTGGGGGAGCTCCATTGGTGGGTGCATAGCCATTTATAATTGGTTTTTTTTTTTTTTTTCCAAGGCAGAGTGCACTCCAGCCTGGGCAACAAGAGCGAAACTGTATCTCAAAACAAAACAAAAATAGCTCCAAGTACCAGCATACCAAGACCACTGGTCGTGGTGGCCGTACTGTGGGTGTGTCCAAGAAATAAGTCTGTAGGCCTTGTCTGTTAATAAATAGTTTTATACCACCCCCGAAAAAAAATAGCTACAAGAGAATAACTTAAATGTTTCTAGCATAAGAAAAAGACAAATATCTAAGGTGATGGATAACCCAATTATACTGATTTGATTTTTACAAATATGTAAATGTATTAAATTATCACATGTACCCCCCCCCACAAAATGTACCTATATTCTGTATCAGTAAAAAATAAAATAATTTGCTGGGCATGGTGGCTCACACCTGTAATCCCAGCACTTAGGGAGGCTGAGGTGGGTGGATCACCTGAGGTCCACAGTTCAAGACCAGCCTGGCTGACATGGTGAAATCCCATCTCTACTCAAAATATGAGAAAAAGAAATTAGTTGGGTGTGGTGGTGGGCACCTAAATCCCAGCTACTCGGGAGGCTGAGGCAGGGGAACTGCTTGAACCCCAGAGGCAGAGGTTGCAGTGAGCCAAGATTTCGCCACTGCACTCCAGCCTGGGCAACAGAGTGATACTCCATCTCAAAAAATTAACTAATTAATTAAATTAAATAATTTTTAAAAGAAACTAAGAATTCCAAAACCTAAAGCTGAATTTCCTGTACTCACATATGTATGATGACTGTAGTTAACCAGCAGGCCTCTACTGTCTGCCTACTCCTCTTCATGCAGCTGCAAAACAGGGATTTGGGTAATAATCACCACCATTTGCTATAAAGATCATCACCATTTGCTGTGTCCTCAAGTTATCTGTTTTTTTGCTCTTGTTGCCCAGGCTGGAGTGGAATGGTGCGACCTCAGCTCACTGCAACTTCCACCTCCCAGGTTTTAGCGACTCTCCTGCCTCAGCCTCCCAAGTAGCTGGGATTACAGGCATGTGCCAGCACGCCCAGCTAATTTTGTATTTTTAGTAGGGATAGGGTTTCTCCATGTTGGTCAGGCTGGTCTGAACTCCCGACCTCAGGTGGTCCAATCGCCTTGGCCTCCCAAAGTGCTAGGATTACAGGTGTGAGCCACCACATCCAGCCTTTTTTGTTTTTCTTTTTTTTTTTAAGGGCAAGGGTAACCTCAAACTATGGGGCTTAAGTGATCCTCCCACCTCAGCCTCTGGTGTAGCTGGGACTTCAGGAGCATACCACCACACCTGGCTAGTTTTAAAAAATTTTTTTGTTTTTTTTGTTTTTTTTTGAGACAAAGTCTCACTAGAGTACAATGGTGCAATCTCAGCTTACTGCAACCTCTGCCTCCCAGACTCAAGTAATCCTCCCACCTCAGCCTACTAAGTAGCTGAGACCTCAGCTATGCAACACTATGTCTGGCTAGTTTGGGGATTTTTGTAGAGATGGGGTTTCATCATGTTGCCCAGGCTGATCTCGAACACCTGGGCTCAAGTGTTTTCTTAAATTTTTTGTAGAGATGAGATCTCACCATGTTGCCCAGGCTGGTCTCAAATTCCTGGCCTCAAGCAATCCTCCCACCTGTATCTCCCAAAGTGCTAGGATGACAGGAATGGGCCACTGTGCCCAGCCTTAGTTTATGTACAAATATAAATCATTGCTATGAGATAAAACGAAGCACTGGTATGGGATTTACAAATGCTCAGGTTTTATCTTCATATATGATGTGCTGAACAACTCTGGCTTTGACCCTCAGCCTCGCCAAGCCCCCAGCTCCTCTTCTTGCTGTAGAGCAAGCCTGCATTGCTCTCAGAGTCTCGTGAGTTCTAACCACACATCCCACCCACACTTGCACAGGAGTTAATACTTAGATCAAATTGTAGCAAATAAGACTTTATTTTGCATTATTAAGACTAAAATACCAAAATAATCCGTACCCCAGCAGAAACTAACCTGGATGCGTGTTACATTTTGGGCATCTGCTCATGCCACTGCCCAGGGCTCAGAGATATAGGCTTCAAGACCACTAGCTTGAGATCAGCCTTCTTCCCTCATCCTCTGCTCCCTGGACCTAGTCATTAACAGCACACAAGCACGTGCACATTAGTATGAGGCAGGGCACCTGATTGTGGACCTAGATCCAGTATAGCCCAGATGGTTGCCCAGGGGGTTGACAGTATTGTCCACTTCCCCTTTACCAGTCCATCCCACCCCAGGGAAAATTCACGTTCTTTTCTCAATTCCACTGGGTGAGGAGGAAGGCCCAACCCCTTAGCCTGACCCCCAAGACCACCTGTTTCCAACAGCAAGCTGCTCCCTTTTCAGCCATCATAGGAAGCAAACAGGCTTAGGAGAGAGGAGGGTACCGAAAGATGCTAGACTTTGGGAGCCATGAATCTCACAAAGCTATTGTTCTCTCCCCAGATGGGGGAAAAGAGATGCATACCCTATTTGCCCAATTTCAAAGGGTTCACAGTCCCTAAGGCCTGTCCTTGGGTCTCTCAGTTCATGGATCTCAGGTTAAAAATCCCCATGCCATAGTGAACCCAGTCCCACAGAGATGTGTAGAGAAACAAAGCAAAACCAAGTTATACATCCAGGGTGGTATCTGTCAGGCAGTTTCCCTTTTCAGCAAGCCAAACCTGGAAGCAGTGAGAGGAGAGGACAGTCAGACAGGGAAGGCCAGCCATGAAGAACATTCTGGAATCATGATCTGATGAGCAGAGGGGAGCTGTGCAACCAACCGGCAGTGGCCAGACAGAGGAAATGCAGTGTCTGGCAGCGGGCCATCTTCACCATCGCCCATCAGCAGCGTCTCTGGCCCCATCCTGACCCCTGGTGGCTGCTGGTGAGATGAGGAGGAAAATCTTTTCAAGCTCCTCCCTGCTCTAAAGGTAGGGGGAAGCTTTCGGGTCCCAGCACAGATAAAAAGCCGTACCCTCCCACCTCCACTCCCACAGGCCTCAGCTGGGGTCCCCAGGAGGTGCCAGCATGTTTAGGGCACCTTCAGGAGGATTTGCTCCACTGGAGACACCAGATGCCTTCTTGATATAAGCCCAACAATCAAGCAAGTGTATACTGTATAAAGCACTTTTCAGCTCATCCCTCTAATCCCAGCACTTTGGGAGGCTGAGGTGAGCGGATCACCTGAGGTCAGGATTTAAAGGCCAGCCTGGCCAACATAGTGAAATCCTGTCTCTACTAAATATACAAAAATTAGCCAGGTGTAGTAGCGTGCGCCTGTAATCCCAGCAACTTGGGACACTGAGGCAGAGAGAATCACTTGAACCTGGGAGGCAGAGGTTGCAGTGAGCCAAGATCATGCCATTACACTCCAGCCTGGAGAATCTGTCTCAAAAAAAAAAAAAAAAACTTTTCACCTATCAAGTTGGCAAAAATGTGTCTCTCTGTGTGTGTGTATCTGTGTATCTCTGTCTGTGTGCATGTGTGTGTTACAGCTAAAGATCAATGCAAATCAAGGTGCAGTAAGACCAGCATTCTCATGAACAATTGGTGAGAGTGTAAATTTGTACAACTTTTCTAGCAGTAATGCTGGTAAAATAAAGCCAAAATCTTTCAAAGTGTTTCTATCCCGTGGTCCTATGTTAAGAATCCAGCCTGAAGAAATCAATAGACTAATATGACATGATACCTGGAATTTGAAATAAATGAGGGAGGAGAAAACAAGATTGACCAAGAGCGAGAATTACTGCAGCTGGGTGATAGGTACATGGGGAGGGGGGCAGTTCTTTATTCTATTTTGTTTACTTTGGTATATGTTTGAAATTTTCCATGATAAAACTTTTTAAAGAAAGTATCAGAGGCTGGACATGGTGGCTTACACCTATAATCCCAACACTTTGGGAGGTCAAGGCAGGATGATTGCTTGAGCTCAGGAGTTCGAGACCAGCCTGGGGCAACATGGCAAAACCCTGTCTCTACGAAATATATATATATATTTATATATATATATAAAATTATCCAGGCATCGTGGTGCACACCTGTGGTCTCAGCTACTTGATCCCAGGAGGCTGAGGCTGCAGTGAGCTATAACCATGCCACTACACTTCAGCCTGGATGATAGAGCAAGACCCCTCAAAAAAAAAGAAAGCTCTCTCTGGTGCATGCCTTCAAGATGACAAAGAAAAGAAGGAACAACAGTCGTGCCAAAAAGGGCCGCGGCCACATGCAGCCTATTCGGTGCACGAACTGTGCCTGATGTGTACCCAAGGACAAGACCATTAAAAAATTGGTCATTCAAACAATAGTGGAGGCCGCAGCAGTCAAGGACATTTCTGAAGCAAGTGTCTTCGATGTGTATGTACTTCCCAAGCTCTGTGTGAAGCTGCATTACTGTGTGAGTTGTGCAATTCACAGCAAAGTAGTCAGGAATTGATCTCGTGAAGCCCGAAAGGACAGAACACTCCCACCCCGATTTAGACCTGCGGGTGCTGCCCCACAACCCCCACCAAAATCCATATAGGGAGCTGAATCCTTAAAAGACTGAAGACAACTATTCTCTGGAGAAAAATAAAATAGAAATTGTATTTAAAAAAAAAAAGAAACCATCAGAGATACAAAGATTTGTATACAAATGTTAATTTTTAATAGCAAAAAGGTACAAACAGTGTAAAAGTGCTATGCTAGAATAAACAAATTATTGTGCATCCAAACATTGGAATATTATGTAGCCATTTAAAAATCAAGGATGTTTTAATGTCATGGAAAATGTTTACAATGTGCCTGGGTGCAGTGGCTCACGCCTGTAATCCCATCACTTTGGGAGGCCGAGGTGGGCAGATCACTTGAGGTCAGGAGTTTGAGACCAGCCTGAACAACATGGTGAAACCCCGTCTCTACTAAAAATACAAAGTTAGTTGGGCTTGGTGGTGCCCATCTAACATCCCAGCTATTCTGGAGGCTGAGGCAGAAGAATCGCTTGAAACTGCGAGGTGGAGGTTGCAGTGAGCTGAGATCGCACCATTGCACTCCTGCCTGGGGGAAAAGAGCAAGCCTATGTTTCAAATAAAAAAAAAAAAAAATTCGCCATCCATGGTGGCGGGAGCCTGTAATCCCTCCTACTTAAGAGGCTGAGGCAGGAGAATTGCTTGAACCTTGGAGGCGAAGGTGGTAGTGGGCCGAGATTGCACCACTGCACTTCAGCCTGAAAGACAGAACGAGATTCCATCTTCAAAAAAAAAAAAAAATACTTACAATGAAAAGCTAAGTGAATAAGGATACAAAATAGTATATGCAGCATTTAATTAATTATCTTA
Source organism: Cheracebus regulus (assembly GCA_963574635.1). Lineage (NCBI taxonomy): Eukaryota > Metazoa > Chordata > Mammalia > Primates > Pitheciidae > Cheracebus > Cheracebus regulus. Next base: position 11,659 of record CAUYQU010086322.1, on the reverse strand, counting down.
AAAGTACATAGAAGACTATATAAAAATATACTAAAGTGTTATACAGTGAAACCATGGGTGGTTTTAATTTTTATTCTTGATATTGTGCTGTGTTTTCCGAATTCTACAAGGAGCGTGTTTTACTTTTATAAACAGAACCTTCAAAATTGTATTTGTTAAAGCATACTAACTTGGGAGTCTGATATATATCGAGCTCCAAGGGCTGCCATATATTAGCTGAGCAACATTAAGCAAATTAATTAACTGCTGGGTCCCAGATTTCTCATCTATAAAATTGGCATATTGCCAACCTATTTTTCAAGCCACCATTTACTGGGCACTTACTATGTGCTGGGCAGTATGCCAAGTGGCTTTCCCTCCACATATTATTATATATATTATGCATACTTACACTTCATACATGACTGATTTGATCCTCAAAATAAGTCATGGAGTAGGTGATAATATTCCTATTTTAGAGATACACAAACTGCAGCTCATAAAATTAGGTAACATGCTCAGGTTCACCCAACTAGTAGGTAGAGTCCGGATTCAGACATAGATCTGACCATCTTTGGAAACCCAGCTCCAGGCCTCCAGCCTGGACTGCTCACAGTGGGAGTTTTGTTGTGAGGATAGAATGAGGTCATACAGATAGAGTGCCAAGCACAGTACCTGGCTCCAAACTCAGAGCCACTCCATTGAACGTTACTTTTCATTTCTCTGACACCTGAATGTTGGTAAATTGTGGCATGACAAAACAGTGCACTCTCTGAAAAAAGAAAATGCCCCTGTCCTGAAAGAGGAAATTGTAGAGCTGGTAGGGACAGACCAGAAAGGGGCTGGAAGGCTAGCTCACTCAGGGAGACATGCGGGGCTGCAACTGTGCATCCCATATGTTCCAGGGTACTTCTGTTGGAGATTTCCTCGGGACTTCATTGGACCCTACACTTAATTTGCAGCTCAGAATATAGTATAATCAGGCCAGGCATGGTGGCTCATGCCTGTAATTGCAGCACTTTGGGAGGCTGAGGTGGGAGGATCATGAGGTCAGGAGTTCAAGACCAGCCTGACCAACATGGTGAAACCCCGTCTCTACTAAAAATACAAAAATTAGCTGGGTGTGGTGGCACGCACCTGTAATCTCAGCTACACAGGAGGCTGGGGCAGGAGAATCGCTTGAACCCGGGAGGCAGAGGTTGCAGTGAGCCAAGATTGGGCCATTGCATTCCAGCCTGGGTGACAGAACAAAACTTTGTCCCCACCCAAAAAAAATAAATAAATAAAAGAATACAGTAAAGACAGTATAGTATCCAACAAGGCATCACTCCCCAACTTCCACTTACTCCTGCCACCCCTTCCCCCTAAGAAACAAGGTGTGGGAGTTCCAGGACCATAGATTGGTTTTTCTTTTCTTGTTTTCCCTTTTCTTGGAGAAAAGGGGAATTTTAGGGGTTGAGTGAGACAAGGTACTGTGGAGAAGGAAAGGCTGACACCTTATACTGAATAACACAGCTTGGGTAAGCAACATAGCTTGGCCTGCCCCAGAACTCCCTTCTGGATTCATCTCAAATGCCTCTTTCTCTTGGGTGCCAGCCTCAGGTGGTTTCCATCCCCATACCCTATTCCCACCCCACAAACTTGTTGTGGCACTAACCACACTAGAGTTGCTTGTTGGTTGTCTGTCTTCACTACTAGATAGTAAACTCCATGAGGGCAGGCCCCACGGTGTTCACCACTGTGTCTCTAGCACCTGGCTATGTACCTGGTACTCAGTAAACTGTGTAGATACTTGATGAATAGAGAAATGAGTGAATGAATAAATGGACAAACTCTCCATCAACAGTCATGCCTCAAGGGGACCCATAGCTGACCTGTTCTACGCTAAGCACTTAGAAGATGTGGTCCCTTTCCTGGAGGCTTACATTTTAATTTCTCCAACCTCATATAAATTGTAGGAAAACATACCACAAGGGAAATCCCTATTTATTCCAAACCTCATGCTCTTTATTTCACCAAAGTACTCAAAATGGAGGCCCTGAGCCTCAGGGAGGGTCCCCAAGTTCATGGAATCCTGGCAGGAATTACAGGGCTCAAATGGTCTGAAGTCTAGTGTTCTCCTCCTAGCTCTGCCAGTTCTGTTGTATGACCTCTGGTGAGTGATTTCCCCCTCTGGGCCTTAGTTCTCTTCTCTGCAAAATGGGGGTGCAAAGGGGGAGGAGTGGTGGACCAAGCCTTGTATGAAAAAAGGGGCAGCTGAGTGCATTTGACTATGTACTCTGTTGCATGCAACTGGACACAGTGTCCTCCTTCCTAAAGGCTTAGTGGCAGGGACAGAACTAGATGCAGAGTCTAAGTAAACTGAGGGGGAAGGGAAGACAGTGCCTACTTCTGTCTGTAAACAGCAAGGTCAGGATGTGCTGGCCCTTTGGTGAGAGGAGAGGGCAGAGGGGTGGTGGACTGGAGGGGTCCTTACTGTGCCCCTCCCAAACAGGTCTGTGTGTCTTTGCCTCTAGGTTTGCAAAAGCAAAGACTCTAAAGCCCTGGGATCTTCGTGCCTTCACTAAGCATGATGCCCTGCTCCCCATTCAAAAGCAGTATACCCCCTTCCCCTTCAGAGAGACAACCTAGGGAGAAATCGGTGGTGGGGGCGAGGATGGGGAGGCCTGGAGAAGCATTGATGGGGCCAGGCTTCCCAGCAGGGCCCCATTCAGGCTTCTTCAGAAAGTACAAGAGCCTGAGCCTCCTGGTCCCCCTCCAGTGCTTTCCTCGGAAGGATAGTGGACTCAGTGGACACCCGCATCTATGCCCCCAGCCTTCCTGGCTTCAGTCCAAGCAGCTGGCAGGCGCATCCTTCTCCCTAGGGCCCCGCAAACACCACTTCCGGCCGTGCCGCCTCTCCCTGGGCTCTTCCTGCCTGGATCTCTGTACCCACGCCTGCCCTCCCCTCTGCAGAGCGTTCTCCCTCCCTTCACAACCCTTATTTCGTTCTCTCGGTCTCCATATCTATTTCTTTCCCCCTTCTTCCCTCCTCCCCTGCTTTTCTCCTCCTTGCCATCCCTCCCCAGCCCCAGAATGGGTCTCCCCGCCTTCCTCCCTCTCAGGCTGCATCTCCTCCCTCCTTAGTGCTCACCCCTGCACCTCTTTCTTTGTATTCTTCTCACCCTCTCCCAGCCTCGCCAGCATCTCTCCTCCCCCGCCCGGCTTCGGCCTCCCCCAGCCTCCCCATCTTCAGCTCGGTCTCCTCCCCCTCGCTCCTCTCCCCTCCCCTCCACCTCGCCCCACTCCTAGCCCGCATGCCAGGATCTCTCTCCTCCCTGGGGGTCTCAGTGCTTCTGCTTCTCCTTCTCCTCCGCTGCCTGCCTCCTCCCTCACCGCAGGGTTAGCAGACACCGATCCTTTTCTGCTTGGGGACCCCCACCACCACCCGCATCACTGCCCCCGTCTCTTCTTCACTGTATCCTCCTCTACCCACCCTCTTCTCTCTTCTCTTCTCCCTGCCCCTTTAAATCTGCCTGGCCCAGCCTCCCCCGTGATGCTGGGATGGAGCAAACATTGATTTGTGCTGGGATGGAATCGGAATTTTGATTTATTTTTCCTCTCCCAACCATAAGAAGAAAAAAATAATAAAAACACCCCCTCTTGATAGCCCCCTCCCCCTTTGCATCCAGCTCCCAGCTCTTCTTCCCTATCTCCATCCAAGGCAGATTTTTTTCCCTACACTATTCTCATCTTCCCCCACCCCTGCCACTACCTCGCCCCCCCACCCAGCCCGCTCCTCCAGCTGGGGAGAGAGGGTACTCTCTCCGGACTCCCCCACCTTTCCTCTCTGGGTTGGAGCAGTCTCCCCGGAAGGGGAGGGGGCTTGGCTTGTCCGGGCGAGGTGGGAGTGGAGGTATCCTGCCATGGATGCTGTGCCGGGGAGGCAGCCTGAGCCCCAGCCCACATGGTGAGTAACCTGCCCCCTCCCTTCTGCCTGTCTGCCCGTCTCCACCCTGGCCTTTCCCCTGCAGAGCTTTCCCTGGGCCCCATCCATTGCCCCCGACAAACCGACAAACCGTCTGCCCACCTTGGTCAGATCTCCCCGCTACATTTTCTACCCCCACCCCCATCCCTTTGCCAGAGACGCCGAAGAACCGGGGCTGAGGGGTCCTGACAGCAGCCAGGGAAGCTGGTGGCCTACGATTCTGCCCACCCCCCTCTCAGGACCCCCAAACTGCCATCCACACTCGACACTTCGGGGTTCTAGGTTGGAGAATTGGGACTGCCGCTTGGGGTTGGGGCCCCAAGTCCTGGGAGGGGCCCGCTCCACAAAGAGAGAAATGGGGGAAGCCCCCATTCCCCCAAAGCTTGGGAGCTGCTGGAGATGCTGCCGAGGCAGGGGGTGGATTGGGGGGCGGTGCTCATGCCCCAGAGCCACCGGGCCAGGGAGCGGCGGGGCAAGAGGAGGGGCCTCTCTCGCCACTTGCCCCCCTCCCTCTTTCTCCGCAGCCACTCAGGATGAGGGTCCGGCCCTGCCTGCCCGCGCTGGGGCCCCCCCGCCCGGCCCCGGTCTAACTGCCCCCGCCCCCAAGGCCTCGCCCGGCTCCAAGGCCCCCAGCCGGCTCTCCAGCCCCAGGATGCGCTGAGCCGCTGGGGGGCTGAGGCCGCGCCAACTACATGCATGTCCCCCGGGGGCAAGTTCGACTTTGACGACGGGGGCTGCTACGTGGGGGGCTGGGAGGCGGGGCGGGCACATGGCTACGGCGTGTGCACGGGCCCCGGCGCCCAGGGCGAGTACAGCGGCTGCTGGGCACACGGCTTCGAGTCACTGGGCGTCTTCACCGGGCCCGGCGGACACAGCTACCAGGGCCACTGGCAGCAGGGCAAGCGCGAAGGGCTGGGCGTGGAGCGCAAGAGCCGCTGGACGTACCGCGGCGAGTGGCTGGGCGGGCTGAAAGGGCGCAGCGGCGTGTGGGAGAGCGTGTCCGGCCTGCGCTACGCCGGGCTCTGGAAGGACGGTTTCCAGGACGGCTACGGCACCGAGACCTACTCCGACGGAGGTGCGGGGCCCGGCCCACCAGTGTCTGTCTGCTCCTCCGCGTGCGCCTTCCCCAGCCTTGCGCCTTCGCCCATTTGCGCCCCTGCACCCATCCATCTGTCCCCCACACCATTCCCCATCGTTGTGACCCCCAGCCCCCAATTTCTGCTCTCTCCCACCATGATCATGCTTTCCTCATTTGTCTGTCTCCTGCTCGCTTCTCCCTCACCCCTCGCCCCTTCCCTGTCTGTCTGTTCTCACACCTGCCTCTCTACCTGCCTGTCCCTAACACCTCTGCTCTCTGTCGTGCCCCTCAGAGTCCTGTTTGCCTATCTAAACACCCCCGCCAGCCTGTCTTTCGCACGCCTGCCGGGCCCTCCCCGTTTCCCCTGTCTACCCGCACTGCCAAAATCCACGTAGGGCTCCTGCTACCAGCCCGTCTTCACTCGGCTCTTCCACACTTTCCGGCCCAGCCTGGCCTGTCCCAGGCTCCCAGTGCCCTTCCTCGACCTCCACGCTAAGTGCCTCTACCTCTCCCGCCTGAGGCTTGGGCTTCCAGGAGTGCTTGGGACTTGGGGTGCAAAGAGCCCAGCACTACGTCCTGACTTTCTCCCACCTCTCCGCCGCCCGCAGGCACCTACCAGGGCCAGTGGCAGACCGGGAAGCGCCACGGCTACGGGGTGCGCCAGAGTGTGCCCTACCATCAGGCGGCGCTGCTGCGCTCACCCCGCCGCACCTCCTTGGACTCTGGCCATAGCGACCCCCCGACGCCACCCCCGCCCCTGCCCCTGCCCGGCGACGAGGGAGGCAGCCCCGCCTCGGGCTCCCGGGGCGGCTTCGTGCTGGCTGGGCCCGGGGACGCCGACGGCGCGTCCTCCCGAAAGCGCACCCCGGCGGCCGGCGGATTCTTCCGCCGCTCGCTGCTGCTCAGCGGGCTCCGGGCAGGCGGGCGTCGCAGCTCCCTGGGCAGCAAGCGAGGCTCCCTGCGCAGCGAGGTGAGCAGCGAGGTGGGCAGCACCGGACCGCCCGGCTCGGAGGCCAGCGGGCCCCCGGCCGCAGCGCCGCCCGCCCTCATCGAAGGCTCGGCCACAGAGGTGTACGCGGGCGAGTGGCGCGCAGACCGGCGCAGCGGTTTCGGCGTGAGCCAGCGCTCCAACGGGCTGCGCTACGAGGGCGAGTGGCTGGGCAACCGGCGGCACGGCTACGGGCGCACAACCCGCCCCGACGGCTCCCGCGAGGAGGGCAAGTACAAGCGCAACCGGCTGGTGCACGGCGGGCGCGTCCGCAGCCTCCTGCCTCTGGCCCTTCGGCGGGGCAAAGTTAAAGAGAAGGTGGACAGGGCTGTCGAGGGCGCCCGTCGAGCCGTGAGCGCTGCCCGTCAGCGCCAGGAGATCGCAGCTGCCAGGTGGGCATCCAGTTCAGAGGCCACGGCTGGGCCTAGGGGGGAGTAGGGGAGTGCACTGGGGACCCGGAAGGGAGGTGTGCCTAAGGGAGGCCCAAGGCCCAAGGCCTAGGGCTTGATGGGGAATAGCAGGCCCAAGGCCAGGCAGTTGTAGTCCTGGGCATTCTCGGTGTTTATATCTGAGGCTACAGGTGGATGTGGGTGTAACTGTGGGTGGCTGGGTATTTGAGGGAGGTGGTGTAAGACTGTACATGTGTCTTGGTGTCTTTTGTGTGGAGATGTGTATCTATGGAATCCATTGTTGTGTGTGGGAGTAGCAAGGAATCTGTTTTGTGCAGCCCCAGAAATCTCTTGGAACTCAAACGTGTCCCTAGTCTTCCTCTTCTTGCAGCTGATCCAGCCTCCAGGCCTCAGGCTGGGAGCATCAGCCCTGGGTGGAATAGGTACTGTCCCTTCTTAACCACTTCCCAGCCTGACGCCATTTCAGCCTTGGGCCTTTGGGAAGTCTAATTTGTACAGCTGACCTATCCACCTGAAAAGATAGTCTCTCCCAGTCTTGTCTCCTTTGCCTTCTTTTATGTAACTGATCAGAGGCTTGAGGGGAGGAGGCTTCCCTGTAAATGAAACTTTTCTGTAAATCAGATTACATTTCCTTGCTATCTAAAGTAGTGCTGTCTAACAGGAATATAATGCAAGCCAAATAGGTAGTTTTAAATCTCCTAGTAACCACACTGAAAATTAAAAAGAAGCCAGGCATTGTGGCGCACACCTGTAGTCCCAGCTACTTGAGAGGCAGGAGGATCACTTGAGCCCATCAAGACCAGCCTGGACAACATAGCAAGACCCTGTCTCTGAAAAATAAAAAACCAAACAAAGGAATAAAAAAATAAAAAGAAGCAGGTGAGATGAATTTCAATAATATTTTAATTTAAACCAATATATCCAAAACATTGTCATTGCAACTGGTAACCAATATAAAATTATTAAGGCATTTTACAAATTCCTTTTGAACTCTTTTAAATCTGCACCTCCCTGGGCAGCAGGTGAGACTCCCTGCACAGCAAGGAGGGCAGCAAGGGACCACCCCTTAAATTTTACACTTAAATCACATCATTTCCATTCAGACTAGACATGTTTCGAATGCTTAGTAGCCACATATGGTTTGTAACTACTGAATTAGATAGAACAGATCTAAAAGAAGTCTGGGCATGGTAGCTCACACCTGTAATCCCAGCACTTTGAGAAGCCAAGGCAGAGAGATCACCTGAGGTCAGGAGTTTGAGACCAGCCTGGCCAACATGGTGAAACCCTGTCTCTACTAAAAATACAAAAATTAGCTGGGTGTGGTGGTGGGTGCCTGTAATCTCAGATACTTGGGAGGCTGAAGCAGGAGAATCACTTGAACCCAGGAGGCGGAGCTTGCAGTGATCACGCCACTGCACTCCAGCCTGGGCAACGAGAGCAAAATTCTGTCTCAAAAAAAAAAAAATCTAAAAGAAGTCAAAAATCCACTTGTAATGAGATTCATATTCCCCTTATTTATACAATTCACATATTTGATTTTTTACATATTGGATTTTCTTTTAAAGGGATGGGGGATTTCATTTAAATTTGAGACTTTTTCAGTAGGTCAGAGATCAGGATATGTCCAAATATGCTTAAATGAGTTTGTATAACAGGTGACCGAGTGTGTGAGAGAGAGAGACAGAGAGAGAGAGTGTGTGTGTGTGTAAGAGAGAGAGAATATAAACATGCCAAATGCAGAGTAGATGTTTGAGCCAGAGAATGTGCATCTATAGATGTGTCTGGGAGTCTGGATGTTAGAGTCCAGGTCCTCAAGCCAGGGAAGGGGGAAGGCAGAGCACCAGGAAACATTTTAGGCTAGATAGGGTGGAGACATGTGCAGGAAAAACTGATCTCGGTAACCAGAGGATCAGGCAGTGGGAGGAGGTTGGTTGGTCTCCCCAGCAACAGGCCTGGCAATCCTGATTGGCTGCCAGCTGCCATGGAAACAGCAGAGCCTCAGTAGCAGGTGCCTTTGCCAGGTAGCCTGAGCCTGCCATGAGTCTGATGCCTGAGCACAGACTAAGTCTACTGCGTAGAACTTGATCATCCATACTCTTCATACACAAAAACAGGCCTCATCAGTGCACCAGTTTCAGGCCACCAAAATAACTCAATATGACCCAAGATCACAATCCCCATGCTCACCGCTCTACAGGTGCCCTTGACAGCCCTGTCCACCTTCTCCTTGACTTTGCCCCACTGAAAGGCCAGAGGCAGGAGACTGCATATGCGTCTGCTGTGCACCCTGAGACCAGCTCAGTTTCAGGACAGGGCTAGTCATATAGAGTCTGAAAGCCCTAAGACAGAAGAACCACGTTATCTGAGATCCCTCCAAGCAGCCTCTAAAGATCTTTCACCCACCAGGTTTAAGGAGAAGAGGCTAATCATAGCTCCCAAAAACATAAATAATGGACTATGGACTGAGTATATGGATGGTAGATATCACCATCCTTTTCCCCACCCCCATACCAGACTGCTTTCCTAAGCCAGAGAGAACAGACCTGTGGCCAGAGGCAGTCATGGGGTGTGATCCATTCAAGCCCATGGCAAGCTTATCTGACTGCCTCTGTCCTGGCTCCTTTGTGTCCCACCCTCAGAATTACAGAACTTATTTGAGGATGACAAGGCATCTATGATTAACAGCAGAGGGTGAAAGGGAAGAGAAAACTGAAGAAGCATCTGACATCAGAGGGAGAACTGAAAAACAACAGTGGGAAAGAACTGATCAGACTCCCAGGCTGCCTGCACCTAAGAAGCAGGGAAGGTGGGAGGGGGCTGTGGAAAGGAGACTAAGGGTTTAGCCAAAAGTGTAGTCCCAATGGTGAGAAAGCATGCATATTAGCAGGGAGAGGGGATTGGATCATCACCCAAAGGGGAGACCCACACTTATTCCAGTTCCAGAGCTCAGAAAAGCATGAGTCAGAACAGTGGGGTGGTAGCAGAGACACGGGGTGGGAGGGGACAATGTGATAACAAAAGAGGCCAAAGGAAAGCAAGATAGGACATTCTCATACCAGGAAATCTGCACGGGTGGAGATAGGATTCATAATAAGGAGAAGTGGTGGTAGAAAGGGAAAGAGAGGCTGAGACTGTTAACATGAGGGAGACAGATCCAAACAAGGGGGCGGAGCAGGCGTGAAGCTGCTAGGAGGGCAGGATCGAGGTACAGGACCCTGTGCTGGACCCCACAGAGAGGCTGTGACCCCAGCGGGGGTGAGAGGGGTTGGTAGCAACAGGAGGTGCCAACCGCAAAGAAGGTGGTAGGTATAGCTTGTAAGCACCAAGGAGGACTGCAGGAGATGTGCTAGAAGAGTGAGGTCTCAACTGTCACTGGGAAGAGGGCAGGACAGGAATGGAATGACAAAGTTCCAGGAGGGCCTAGCCCTTACAGCTGGAAGAAGAAGTGTTACTACAGGACGTAGCCATAGAAGGGTGTGAGACGAGCAGGAGGGTGTGATGATGGCAAACGTAGCCCAGGTCAGAGGGAGGAGCTGCCCTGGCCTGCCAGGAAGGGCAACAGCTGGCAGAGTGTGGGGAAGGATGAAAACTCCAGAAGAGAGCTCGTCTCAGGACGATGTGATATAGAGGGGACAGACACGGTGACTCACACCTGTAATCCCAGCACTTAGAGGGGGCGACGTGGGTGGATTGCCTGAGGTCAGGAGTTTGAGACCAGCCTGGCCAACATGGTGAAACCTCATCTTTACTAAAAATACAAAAATTAGCTGGGTTTGGCAGCAGGCACCTGTAATCCCAGCTACTTGGGAGGCTGAGGCAGGAGAATCTCTTGAACCCTGAAGGCAGAGATTGCAGTGAGCCAAGATTGTGCCATTGCACTCCAGCCTGGGTGACAAGAGTGAGACCGCATCATAAAAAAAAAAAAAAAAAAAAAAAAAAAGAGTGGACAGGGACTAGGGGGCTGGAGCATCTGAGCAGGGGCTATTTTGAAGTGGGGGAAGGTCTGCTAAGTCCCCATCTAGTCCCTGTCTCTGGATCCAACAGGGCAGCAGACGCCATCCTAAAGGCAGTGGCAGCCAGCAGTGTTGCTGAGAAGGCTGTGGAGGCAGCTCGAATGGCCAAACTGATAGCCCAGGACCTGCAGCCCATGCTAGAGGCCCCAGGTGAGGCATGGGCAGCCAGGGGAGGGAAGTGGGGCCCCTGGGGAGCTAGAAAGGCTCAGGTGTGGGAAAACAGATGAGAAGCCCTGCAAGGGAACAGGGGATGGAAAAAACAAGGAATGAGGGTGCAAGGAACACAGGGTGGGGCCAGACCCGGTTGTCTGGGGAATGAGACTTGGAATGTATGCAGTAGGATAATGGGGGGTTTGGGGTCTGGCGGTGAGAGGCTATGAGCCTGGGGATTCCAAAGTCCTGGGAAGTACCCAGTCAAGGATAAAGCGGCAGCCACTCCAGCCCAAGGCCAGTTAGGCCCCTCTGATTCTTAGCTATCCCTACCCAGGCCGCAGACCCAGGCAGGACTCAGAAGGTTCTGACACGGAGCCCCTGGATGAGGACAGTCCTGGGGTGTATGAGAATGGACTGACCCCCTCAGAGGGATCCCCTGAACTGCCCAGCAGTCCTGCCTCCTCCCGCCAACCCTGGCGACCCCCTGCCTGCCGAAGCCCACTGCCTCCTGGAGGGGACCAGGGTCCCTTCTCCAGCCCCAAAGCTTGGCCTGAGGAATGGGGGGGGCCAGGCGAGCAGGCAGAGGAACTAGCTGGTTATGAGGCTGAGGATGAGGCTGGGATGCAGGGGCCAGGGCCCAGAGACGGTTCCCCACTCCTCGGAGGCTGCAGCGACAGTTCAGGAAGTCTTCGAGAGGAGGAGGGGGAGGATGAAGAGCCCCTGCCCCCACTGAGGGCCCCAGCAGGCATGGAGCCTGAGCCTATCGCCATGCTGGTCCTGAGGGGCTCATCCTCGAGGGGTCCTGATGCTGGGTGCCTGACAGAAGAGCTTGGGGAGCCCACTGCAACCGAGAGGCCAGCCCAGCCGGTGAGATTCTCTGTTCCTGCTTTGTGCCCTTTTCTCCCCAAAGCCTTGCCTCCCACCCTTTCCAGACCTGTCTATCCCCAGGGGGCTTTTATCTTGACTTGGCTTCCTCTGCCTGGCCAGTCTTGGACCATAACCCACCTCAAAAAAAAAAAAAAAAAAAAAAAAAAAAGGGTTTTCGAGGTGAAAAGAAAATTACACAAC
>CAUYQU010086321.1:0-35169 GCA_963574635.1 Cheracebus regulus | reverse complement strand
AGCCTTTTTGCACTGGTTTCTTCCCATTTTTGTGGATTTATCCACCTGTCGTCTTTGTAATTGCCGACTTTCAGATTGGGTCTCTGAGTGGACATCTGGCTTGTTGGTTATGAAGTTTTTTCTGTTTCTTAGTTTTCCTTCGGGGGGTGCCCCTTCTTCACAGATCTGGGCCTTCCCTGGCTCAGCTGTGCTTGCTCTCAGTCCTCAGCACTTCCAATTGCTGTTCTCCTTGTGGGGATGGGACCAGCGGAGCCCGACTAAAAGGGCAACCAGTCCCATACACTCCGCACCGACAAGCGCCGCGCCGGCCAAAAGAGTCGCACTCGCGACCCGTGTGGCTCCTTAGCCGGGAATCTCCCAGTCTGTGGGCATCAAAAATTCGTCTGCAATTGCGGCGTCCACTCACTCTCTGTGCTTTCACTGGGAGCTACAATCCTGAGCTGCTGCTACGTGGCCATCTTGGATCTCTCTCCGCCCGATGATGAATTTTTTCTGTTTCTTAGTTTTCCTTTGGCGTATGCCTGTTCCCCACAGAGCTGGACCTTCCTGAGTTTGCTGCACTTGCTGTGAAACTCTCAGTCCTCAGTGCTCCCAATTGCTGTTTTCCTTGTGGGGATGGGACCAGCAGAGCCTGTCTGTCCCGTATACTCCACACCGAGAAGCACTGCGCTGGGGCACCAGCAAAACAGCTGCGCCAGCCAAAGGGGTCGTGCTGGCGACCCGTGTGGCTCCTCTGCCGGGAATCTCCCGGTCTGTGGGCAACAAAAATTCATCGGAAAGTGCGGCATCCACTCGTTCTCTGCACTTTCACTGAGAGCTACATTCCTGAGCTGTTGTTAATTGGCCATCTTGGATCTCTCTCATCATCATCATTTTGAACTCATAGAACATTTTCTTGATGCTTATTTTAAATTCTTTGTCAGGTGATTCATATACTTCCATTTTTAAAGAATTAATTTCTGAAGATTTATGTTGTTTCTTTCTTTGGGCCATGTTTTCTTGTTGACTTACAACTTTTTGTTCGGGTCCACACATTTGAAAAGATGGCCATCTCACTCAGTCTCGGTGAGATGCAACTTCTCTGTGCTTGTGAGTGTAATTTCTCATGTGAAGAGGAGAGAGGTATGCTGGTTTCTTTTGTAGGAGTTTATAATCTCTTCCTCCATCTGGTGTCTGTTGGTAGCACTGCAAGTTCTCTCGTTCTATGGCAGCGACTACCCAGCTCTCCCTTTTTCTCAGTAGCTACCAAACATCCAAAGTACGCTGACTGTCTTCCAGTACCGTGAGTTGGTAGTATATCTATCAGTCCCTCAGGAAGTCTTCTGACAAGCTTGAACACTGAAGACACACTCTATTCCTCTCTCTCTCCCTCTTAAAAGAGAAGCTTCAAATTGTGTTCTCTCTCCTGACCTCACAAGCTGTAGCAAGCTGCCTCTTTCCGTATTTCTGTGTTCTCAGTTGCCCAAGACACTCAAATAGTGCCAGTTTTGTTAACACTCTAGGTGAGATGAGACGGAAAACAGTCCTTTTGGCAGACTCCAAAAAGCCAGATTGTTGGACTCACATTCCACTTTTCCTTTTTCCCCATGATGGAGAAGTTACAAGCCAGTGTGTTCTCTACTGGGGTTCTGAGTTGTGTTGGCTTGTGGCAAAGGTTGATGCATATAAAATGAAATTGCTCTTCCTGACCATTTCAGTGCATCTGTTTTTGTCTTTGTGCTCACCTATGGTGGTGCAACTTCTTAACTGGATTCTGGAATTCTCATGAAGAGATTTTGGTCCATATATTGTTAAATCAGTGTTTCTGTGGGAGACAAACTGAGACTTCCTATTCTTCTACCTTGTTGATATCACTCCTATGTAAGTCCTAATTTAGATAATCTATATGAGATACTTAACATATTTTTGATATATAGTATTTGTTTAATATAGCCTATTGGCTGTCATTATTATTATCACAATCAGCTTTTTCTTTAACAAAAATTTGTATCATTCCCTGAATACACTACGCTTCCACTTTTTGTATTGTCTCTCCTACCTGGAATGACTTTTCCTTCTTTTTTTGCCCAGTGAATTCCTTCTTAGCTTTCTAGAAGCAGCCTGAATTTCACCTGCATTGTAAGTTACCAGAGAATAACTCCACCTTCTGAAATATTCATGGCACTTTTTACATTTTTATATTAGCATTCATATAATATTGTATTATAGTAGGTTTTTATCATTATGTGTTTCCAAATGTTTTCAGGAGAGGAGCACTACCTAAATTTATCTGTTTGTATTCATGATGCCTCTTTTTTGTTTCTTTTCGTACAGTATTTAGCAAGCAATCAGTATAAAGGGCTTATTAAATGTTTACTGAGTGAATTGTGTAGGGCAGTTATGTGACTTTAACTTGAATTCCTAGGAACCTGACCCTAATTCACATTAGCAAAGATACTAAAGTTTTGAGGGTTTTTTTCCCCCCCTAATCTGGATTTTTTGAACTTAACTAAAATTTTTAGCTGGAGTGAAATGGTAAGCTTCTTGACCTTTTCATCAAAATTTGTGCAGCCTTATTCTAATTACCTTAGGCCCCTTCCATTGCAGCCATCTGATCTTCTTCATTTGGATCAGAAGTTCATCAATACATATAGTTTCCATTTTCATCTTCTCTTCTGGTTCTCCTGTATTTCTTCTGCATGTGCCTTTCATTAAATTTACAATTGCCAATGGACTTATTTTGTAGGCCTCTAGGAGAGCAGTGAATAAACAGGGTGAGGGAATGTTTGATTGAAAGGGACCTTACATATTGTCCAAGTGTTGCCTTCTTACTTACCAGAGAGATGGAGAAACCTGTCTGAAATCACTTGGACATGTAGAGACAGAGAAGACATTGCCTCGTTATATGTTTAAAAGGAAGGCACTTTTGAAAGATTATTTCATTTTACATAAGATAAGCTGATAAAGTAGGGAAAAAGTTTTTCTGTCCTACAGCGTTCTTTGAGTTTTTTAGGAAGGTACAATGGGGAAATACAATACCCTTAAAAATACCTACATTAAACATATGCTTAAATAAATGTTGGGTCAAATTGGGGTTAATCAGAAACCCATTTCATTTGAGTCTTTGCAACTAAAGTCCTTCTAAACATAGGGTCAAACTTCTCCCTTTGTACTACAGTACACTTAGACTCAGCCTAGAAAATCCTCTACACCTTGACAGGCCTTTCTCATGCTATGCTCTTTCTCATAAGAAGTTCACAAGACCATTGGGACAGTCCCTCCCTCAGCAAATACCCACTCCACAACCCATTCTAGACCGTGTTCTAGGTATATGAGACTCCAAAATTCCCTGCCTGTGGGACTCAAAGTCTGCTCTTGGTTCTGCCTGGGTTTCATTCCAAGTCCACTCTTGGAGTGAACTTGGGCCATATCCCAGGTATGTGTGCATTCCTATGCCTGGGTGGGGTGAACACGGTAGAACTATTTTTGGAGAGTGTAGATGGAGCTTCGACACATGGGCTACGGTGTCCACACATGTGTTCACAAACTTCCTTGTGCCATGAGACAGAGTCAAATGTAAAAAGAGGCGAGGGAACCCTACAAGCCAGGGTTCAGAATTCACCTGTTAACACTACCACTTTCTGGCACAGAACTCAAAGGTATCCAAGAATTATAAATTCAAACCTGGCATCTATGCCATTTTGAACTAATTTTATAACTCAGAAGACAAATTGTTTTAAGCTTGATTTTTGGTTTTAAAGGATGTAGCAATTAAATGATGGGCTTCCATTTGCACTTTTGCTCCAGGATTCACAGATGTTAGAGAAAGACCTATCTGTCTTGGTAATACCAAGTATTACAAAAAATACTGCATTTGATTTTACAGCCTATATAACAATAAAATTATTTGAGAATGATGGATCAAAGACATTGCAAAAGTTTTTGGAGTGTAACTAATATGAACTGACCCTGAAACACACCTTGAAAGTTCTTTTTAATTAAACACTCAGTTATTGGCTTATTTATTAAAATTTCATTTTTAATTCTAAAAGTGGAATGCCACTGATTGAGTCTTCCAGTTAATTGGGTCAATTAACCTTTTTTTGAATAATAATATTTATGAATGGATAGAAGATGTTAACATGCCTAGTGCAGAAAAACAGGAATGTGATGGACTGAATCAATTGAGTGGGTTTTACAAGATAAACCAAGACTGTAAAATAGCATTTAACCTGCTATTTGGGAGAGAACTTCAGATCCAAAGGGAAAAATGATAAAAGAGGATTGAACATAAATGATAATTACACGTGATACAAATAAACAATAACAGAGAAGGATAACAGTACATCCTAGAGAGCATTAAAAATAAAAAACTTATAAGGGAGTTTGCTAAACTGTTATGTGAGATGTATGAAGAAATGCAGGAAAAATGTGCCTAGAGATGGGCAAATGCTGCCTCCATCATAAAGGGAACCTCTGTGTTAATTCTGAGCACAGTGCTTAATAAACAGTGTGGACACATGGTACAAAGCTAGATGAGAGTGAATGGAATGGTAATGTGTCTGATATCCCTCATACAGTGGGATTAAGGGAACTCATTGGAGTAAGTGGCACCTTCAGATACCTGAAGGACTGCCACATGCAAGGAGATTCAACTTTGTAGGCTTATAGAACATAAGGGCAGAGCACAGGAAGTCATAGGGAAACGATTTTGAACGAACATATACATAAACAGTTTTCTAGCATTTAGAACACACCAGTAAAGTGTCATGAGGACAGATAAAATTTTTGTTGTGTTCACAGTTGGATCATCAGTGCAGTTGTTCTCAAATATGGATGAATATCTGGTGGAGCCTTTTGAAAAAATAGGCATACACTGCTTCCCTCGCCAGAGATTCAGATCTGGGAGTCCTGTTGGGGTGTGTTCCTCTGGAGTCCTGAAATGCTCCGTAAGGATGCGGACGTGCATCAGGAGTTGAGAACCACAGTCCTCCTGTAAAACACAGGGCCTCACACATGCTAACGGCTTGTTAATTTCTTGATTCTGGACCTTTGAATTTGTTCTCTCTGTCAAGAACATTATTCCCCAGGCTTCTGAAAGTTTTACTCCCTCACTTCACTCGATCTAAAATAGGACCATCTCCCATCCCTTCTTGAATTTACTCCTTTCTCTTCTTTGTACTTATTCTTTATCTAAAATTATATTCATCTACCTGATAATTGGTCTCTTTGCCACTATAATATAGGATTCATAAGAGCAGTAACTTTGTCTTATTCTTTGCTGCATATTTAGTGCTCAAAATGAAGTCTGGAAAAAATGCTTAAGAAATATTTATTAAATTAAGGAGAAGATAAAAATATAAATGACTGCTTATTTGTTGACTGTTTGACTGACAAATTGAATGGTGCCCTTCTTTATGGGAAATATATTCAACCCCAGGCTTGCTGATCAAGCAAGGATGCTTTGGGAGAAATCACACAGCATAAAGGCCATTGATCTCAAAAGTTTCCCAGCCACAAAGATTAGATAGGGCATGGTGAAAAAAGAAGATGAGAAGAGAGTTGGCATAAAAGACAGCAGAATTACGAAGGAGCTAGAGAGCAGTGGAGTGAAACAGCCTGCTGAGAAGCCGACTATGGCAGCTGACTTGTTGAAATATTCACCACACTCTGAAATAACAGATGTGCATTGAGGGATCTGTGAGAGCATTTGTAATCTGCAGCTTTCTATGCCCCCTCCTCCTACCTGCCTCCCACACTCAGCAGCTTGCTGCCTGGCCTGGTCATCTATTCCCAGAAAGCCCTTCTTCTTTCCCAAAGAAAGAAAGAACCCCACCCCACATAAACATGGTTGTGTTTTATAGTATTTCTGATGGAAAGGTTCTGTATTCCTCCTCCTTTTAACTCTTGGGCGTGCTAACTCCTCCTCTGGTACTCCTGCCCTTGCTCACTCTGCTTTGGCTGCGTTGGACTTCCTGCTCTTCTTTAAACACACCAGGCATATGCTCACTTCAGGGCTTTGCACAGGCTGTACTTGCTGCCAGGAAAGGCCTTTCTCCAGAAGGCCACCCGGCCCCTTCATCCCCTCCATACACTCCTGCTGCTTTAAGTCTTTGCTCAAATCTCACCCTCTTGTAAAGTCTGACTTTGACAACACTCAAGAGCAACCTTGCTCTAGCCACATACCTCAAGACCATTATCATACTCTAGATTTTTCATTTTCCAAGTAATTGTTACTTGATAAATATACTTTTACATTTCATTTATTGTGTCTACTTGATTATCTGCCTTCCCACAATACCCACTAGAATGTTTATGAGGACAGTGAAAAAAAATATTTGTTTTGTTTAAAATTGTAATCCCCCTGCAGAGAAAAGTGTCTAGCATGTAGTATATGTTCAATAAAATTTGCTGAATAAAAAAAATAATAAATGATATATTAAAATTAAAAGAAACCAAGAAGTAAATAACACTCATGTAAATGAAAAAAAGCCTGGGAATCTCTGGTCCTTTTGACTTTAGCTTCCCCTTTGCATTCACATTTGCTTCTCTTCTTCATGGATTAGTTTATTCAAAAGGCTCTTATTTAATACCGCTGTGTATAGAACATCTCACTGAGCTTATGAAGGAGGCAAAAATAAGAGAAGACACTGCCTAGTAGCTCACAATGTGAATATGAAGAGAACACATTGATAAAAATGACCACTTCTCAAAGACTGTGGGTTATAAGAAAGGCTTACACCATATTTCCTTTGCTAAAATGTAAATGTGAGAAACAAAATAGCTTTAATGGCTTAATGGAAGTCAGGGATTTAGAGGAGAAGATGGGAACTGCCTTTAAAATGTTAAGTGCATGTTGTAAATCTCTAGTGATGTTTTATAGGATTTGTTGATTTATTTCCAAGTGAAATGACCCCTGACAGGAAGGACTGTAGAGTCATGCAGAGTGCAGGGCGGGTGAGGAGGGGCTATAAAGGAAAAGAGTAAGAGAAAGAAGAGCAAAAATCAAGAATATTCAGGAAACTTAACCCCAAGGTGTGGGAATTACATTCTGTAACCATGAATCCCAGATCACAGGCTAGTGAAAAGAAATTAAAAGAAAATGGGAATTCTGAGGGAATGTTAAGGTATTTTCATTTCAGATGCTGAGAGCATAGGGAAGATCAGTTTCATGAATGTTGGGATGTTAAGATATTTTCTTTGTTATTTTTGACTTATGGTGTATCATGCAGGTTTTTTGTTTTTTTTACAAGACTAGTTAGGTAGTACTTAGCTGTAATAATAGTCTATGTGAATATTGGCTGATTAATGTGGGCCCTAAATATTACTAGATAAAGGGGTGTCCCTAGAGATGCTTTCCTATCAGGAAAGCATCTTAATTTTTTAGTGCATCAAATGAAGAAAATAAATATAATTGATTAACTCTGCAATGAAGAGTATAAAGATGGGAAGACTAATCAAAACAAAAAACAAACAAGAAAACAAACAAAACCCCACCTTAATCCCAAAGAGCCAGGAGAGAGGCATAGATATTTCAAGAGGCAAAAAAGGTCTGTAAGGATTGGTAAGAACTATAAATCTAAGCAAAGCTAAGAAGGTCACATGGAACTCTACTTGTAACACTATTTCGATTCTCAATTCTCAGACAGGTGATATTTCAACAAATTGTATATTCGGCACAGAAATGGAGAAAATAAACAAGTCCTCTTCTTTAGTTTCTTTGTGGTGGCTCCAAAGAGAAAAAACACTCTTGATCTACTGAGCAGGCAGGTGAAAGTACACATCGAACAGGGAGAATACGGTTCCTAAAATTTCTTGGCAGCAAGTTGCTCATTAACCAAGTGTCTAAACTTAGTAAATTTTACCTGTTGAATAAGTGGATTATAAATTCCTTTCCTACCCAAAAATGCTATAAAATTCTAAATATGTTTACAAAGGAAAACAATGTGATGAAGGTGTAAAAGAGCCCCTCCTGAGATTCACAGGGCTATTTCTAATAAAAGTGGCAAATGTCAAAATAATTTGAAAAGACTGAATCATTCCCTTCTATGCACACTCTAGCTTCTTGAAGTTCTTTGTTTCAGTCTTTTGTGACTAAGCATAGTTCTACTCCAGTGACCACCTTAAAAACTCCAGCAAAACTTCTGGAAGAGACAGTGCCCAACAGATAATAGATACATACAATAAATGTTTATTACTCAGGTGTATAAATTTAGCAGAGTTTTTTTTTTTTTTGTGACAGGTCTTGTGAAGTACTGAAGCCTATAGGCAGAGAATTAGACTGGGGAAAGGATTAGTTATATAACCAGTGACTTGGGGTGGGACTCTATACCAGCTCCATCTGTTTTACAGTTGGATCTGATGCAATAAAGAAGGGTAGTGGTGTGCTTTTCTCAGCACGTTGGATTACGAAAATAACCTCGTTCGGTCAAAATTACAGATTTATTTTTGAGAGTCAGAATGTAGATTTTTAACCTGTGGCTCCACAGCTAAAAGAAAAGAATAAACTCCCTATAAGCATGGATTATGGGCCAGGCACAGGGTTAGGTACTTTCACTTTGGTGAAAGTCTGAGCACCTCAAGGAGGGATACTAGGAAATTCAAGAGTAACAATATGGCTATGATGTGGCTAACTTGCTACTAGGGAAAGGAGGTAAGCTTTCTTAGCTAGGATAGTCCCCTAGTCAGTACATTCCTAGGGAAATCAGACTTGGAAACAGTCTGCAAACAGTAAGTAAAAAGAAGAGGAATATGGATGAAGAAAACCCACTCCAACCAAATGAGACTAGCATTCATTATTACTTCTTAACTTTGGATCACCCAACAGCCTACAATCCAAGTGAAACATGCACCTGTGTAAATCTTTAAATTTGAACAACTTCAAAGTGCAGTAAAGCACTTCGTTAGTGGTCAAATGCTAGCCTTTGCATTTTTCCTTTGGGAGATGACAGGAGATTAACAACAATTTCTGTCTTTAGAGGTTCCTCTGCCTAACACCCTGACACCACAGGCTTTCCCAGGCTTGTTTTGTGGAGATCATCTGGTCTTCCTTGGGATGTGGATCGAAGCCTGAAAATCTTAATGGCATATTTAGTTTTATTTTTTCTATCACATTTTATAAAAACAAGATAAAAATCACATAAATTGTTTGAAAAGAAATACTCTTAAATTGAAGCCAGTCCTAGGTTTGTTAATGAACACTTGTATTCTTACAGAAAATATGATAAGGTCATTGTTGACTGCAGATGATGAGCAACCCAGTTGGGTGTTTATTCTAAATATATCACTGCCAGTGTAACCCTTGGCAGCACCCCACTTCCTCCTTCCACCCGGGATTTCCCACCAGATGGGGAGAGAGCTCATTACTAACCCAGAGGAGAGAACTGACGCCAACACCCACAGCAGCAGTTCAGTCAGCCCCTTCATTACTCTTCCTTCTGCCTAAAATCCCAGCAGCCTCTGGTGAAAGCCTTGGCCATAGAATGCTGTAAATCCCAGGGTCCCTCACTAACGCTTCACTTTTCATGGAGGTCATGACTAAGCCAAGAAAGACTTTCTTTGCCTGCCCCCAGCTGAGTGACCTGCTTTCTCAGCAGCACGATTTCTCTAATGAGATTGTTTCACAAAGAGAAGAATGAAATCAAGTGTCAGGGGGTTGGATCAAAGTGGCTCTTATTCTCTGAGGCACAGGGTCAGACTGCAGGTACAAATGAGCCGTTGGGCCAGAGAGGGTCCTGTTGAGAGCATGTCTCCACCCCCATCATGTCTCTTCTTTCCCCTTGTCACGACTCATCTTTAAAACTATGGAAAGGATCTCTCATGCAAATGATTAAATTGATTTCAAAAAAGATGCATGGAATATGTAATATATATAGCTATTCTTTTGAGCACCTCACTTATCATCTGTACATTCCTATATCAGTCATCCTGTATACCTTACCTTACTTAACCGTAATCCCATGAGGTAGACTGTTAGTATTCCAAGTTTATTGAAGAGAAAACTGTGACTCAGAAATGTTGAGTAACTGTCTTCAAAACAGAGGACTAGCAAATACCAGAAAGGAGGTTTTTTTTTTTTTTTTTTTTTACCATTTTTAATCTATCTCCAAAATAGATAAGCCCAACCCTCTGAAATAGCAAGTAAGAGATGTCTGAAATTGAGCTGGGTGATGTGGGGGATTCAAAGATGAAACAGGCCATGTTATAGACTCAAGCAATTTACTGTGTAATTGCTGAGGCAGACATGAATGTAAGTTACATATTAAAAAAGGAGAGAATGTGAAAAGTGTTATACCATAATAGGAGTACAAAGAAATGCTTTGATAACACTAAGGTAAGAGTAAGATGATAATAAAATAGCTATCATTTATTACATCATTTTAAACATGACAACAACTTATAAGAAAGATACAATGACTGTTCCCATGTTATAGACACTGAACTTGTGTCTTACTGTAAATCATTGAGAAAATGGGAGAAAGGAAATCTGGACCTGTGTCTTCTGTCCACAGAAACTGCACTTTTAACTTTTGCATTACACTAATTGGTTGTCAGTGAAAAAAACTATTTTACAGACAAATTGTAATTTTAGTTAGGCAGAATGGATACTTTTTTTAAAAAAAAGTTTTCTTGTGAGAAAGGGGAGTAGTTCATTCCAGGCAGTGGAAAAATTTGTGCAGAGGTACAGAGTGGGATAGGATAGCAGCGTCGATTCCAAAATCACAGAATAGACAAAGATGTGAAGAGAAGAGAAATAGTCCATTGCTAAAGCTAAACTTAAAAGATAATCACATAGATTTTTCATATGTATAGTGTAACTCATACACTAGAAAAATCATAAAGTAGTCAATTTGAATGAGGAATTGTAACTCATGGAATGGTTCTTTTGATTATCTCTAGTTTTTCTTTTTTTACTAGTTAGTTTTTTCCAACAGGGTAGTCATTTTCAAAAATGATATATATCTAATGACTTCATTTAGTAGAGAAATATTATTCAATTATTTTCCAATTCTTAATGATGTACAAGTAACTCAATAAGAGAGTAATGGCCAAGGAATATGTAATCCAAATGAAGAGATAACACACTGGCAGAAACAGCTCTTCATGCTGAACAGTGGGCACACAGTGGAAGGACGTGGTGCCTTGGTTGTTAGAGGAGGGAAGCGAAACTGAACTAGTTCTTGAGCATCAACTGACAATGTTTTGGGGGGAGGAAAGATAAAGTGGGGAAATGGAATAAGCAAAGTGAGAGCTGGTAGTCAAGGAAGGCTGGAGAACAGACCTCACAAAAGGGAATGGTTTCACTCGACAAGTTGGAGAGACCCTGTTGTGGCCAGGAACGTCAAGCTTTTAAAAAGGCAATGGGAGCCCATGGAAGGTTGTTCTTAGGATAGTGACCTAGGAGACCAGCAAAGCATTAGAAAAACAGTAGTCTACAGAGGTGATTTTGAATGGTTCAGGAAGGGAGAGACTGGAGATTTGAAAGACTGGTTGGAAGTCTACATCATTTGCTCAGGCAAATGGTAATAATAGTGACAACGCAAAGGATGGATGGGTTGACAGATATTACAGAGCAAAGATCCACAGGCTTTGTGAATGACTCAACGTAATGCTGGATGACTGGAGGGAAAATTGTTAACATTAAGAGAAACTAGTTGTCACAAAATTAGAAGGTCTATGGGTCACGTTGCAATTGAGACACCTATAACAGGAGAAGGCACCAAACAACATGAGAAGCAGGCAGAAATATTCATATCTAGAGCTCAGAACAGCCTGTTTTTAATCTCTGTTCTGTATAGGCATAGGAGCAACCCCGGAAGAGTCTGTAGAGAAAACATCAGTGGCAGAAATGTAAGCAGTATCTCCATATTCTGGTGACAAGAAGATGATCAGCCATCTAAGGAAACAGTAGAATTTTAGTAAGGTGTTATTAAAACTACCAGAGCAGAGTCAGCAGAGTCGAAGCTGCAGTGCCATCTATGAGAATATGCCTGTTGGTGTTAATCTTCTGGGAAGGAAGTACTGTAGTAGAGTGTTCTGGACAGAAGTCAGCAGGTAGACTTAACATTGAATAAGGAGGCAGAAGCAACAAAAGGATTGGTGTTGAAAGGAAAGGAGAAGGATGGACCAGTGACTTGAGGATATGGCACTGATAAAAGTTTTTGCTATGGAAAACATAATTCTATTAATGTGTTTTGAAAGGGATCTTGCAACTCAGAAGCTTATTTACCTTAAAATAATTACCTCGTATGGTTTTCTCAAATGTATAGTTGATACAGTGTTTTAATTTAATTTTATTTTTTGAGTCAGAGTCTTGCTTTGTCACCCAGGCTGGAATGCAGTGGTGCCATCTTGGCTCACTACAACCTCTGCCTCCCTGGTTCAAGCTGTTCTTGAGTCTCCATCTCCCAAGTAGATTGGATTACAGGCACCTGCTACCATGTCTGGCTAATTTTTGTATTTTTAGTAGTGATGGAGTTTTACCATGTTTGCCAGGCTTGTCTTGAACTCCTGACCTCAAGCAATCCACCTGCCTCAGCCTCCCAAAGTGCTAGGATTACAGGTGTGAGCCACCATGCTTGGCCTTATAGTTGATATGGTGTTTTAAAAGTATGGAACTGAAGACAAATCTTATGTAAAATACACATATATTTTATGTGAACCTCTGGATCACAATAAAATGGACACTATATTATGTAAGATAGCAGTACTTGATGACCTAATGGTTGGAGTAGATAGAGTATGTGTTTTGACATTAAATGAGAAAATTTATTTTCTTTTCTACCCAGATTGCTTATATCAGCTTGACTCCATATGTAGAAGAATGATCCTGGCTTTGTCACTGACCAGCTTTAAAGCCTAGGGCAAATTAATTGACTTTTCTGAAACTCTGTGCCATTTTCTAAAAAATCAAAGTTTCAGACTTCATGAGTTCTTAGGCATACTAGATCTAGGAAATATTATATATCTTCCCTTCCTTGCTCTAGCTCTATTTTGGGGAAGGTTTTAAAAACACTGTGTACAAGTGATAGGCAAGATTACAATATTGGTCAGTCTTCAAGAAAAAGTTTGAGGACTAAATTATTTATTTGGAAATAAAGGAAGGGCATGAATGAGGCCGAATGCAAAATAAAACTTACTGAATAATTAAAAAAAGGAGAGATAATGGCAGCTTCTGAAATGTTAAATATAATCTTGAACAAGAAAATGAAAGAGAAATGTAACTTAAGGAATAAAATATGAAAGGAAGGAAATAGAGCAGGTAGAAGCAGTGAAGTTCATTTAGTACAGGCAGTTTTGTACTGTGCTCAGTTTTAGGTGGAAGGAAGTATTGATCCTGAGGATGATGAGTGAACTGAAGGGATCAGAAGCCCTGACGATGACTTGTGTGCTTTCTGAGAGGGTGGTGTGGGATAGAGGCTCTTGAGAGAGTCAAGTGGAATGAACCACAGACAATGGCAAACCACAATCATGCCTTTATGATCCTTGAGGACAGTGGAGAGAACCTGAGTGCAGTGCTTCACACGCTGCTGGTCCCAGCAGAATGGAAGTCCACTAGGCATCAGTGGCTCTGCTATTTTCTACTGAGTTATCTCATCCTGTTCTCTGTTCTCCTGGGAAATGATTTAAAAGTCTTTTCTTACAGGAGTTGATTGGGTAGTCACTACCTTACTTCTTTCTGGGTTTGAGACATAGCTCTGTGCTTTTGTTTTTTAGATGAAAAGAAACTCTCAGAGTGACAGGATGGGGGTATGTCTTCAGGGAAGCAGAAAAGGAAAAGACAAGAATTTTTCACATCATGACAATTCCAAGAAATAGCAAAATGTTTTAGCGTCTGTAAAATCTAGCAAGGTGTCATGACACTTCTTGGCTGTAAATAGCACTCTTTCAGAACCTGGAACATAATTTGAAGCGTCCTGCCAATCTCCTCCCTTTCCTTCCCACCACACATGCTGTAATACCTGTCCCAGGCAATACTGTCAGCTGTGACTTTATGATCTGACCACACTTCCACTATTTTGGTATTAAATTGGATTTGAACTTGGGTCTCAATTCAATTCAGTTCAGTTAACATTTCTTGAACACCCATAAGCCAAGGTCTTTAACCTTCTGTATATGTGACATCTAAACCTCTCTAAACAAGCAAATCAATCTGGAAGTCTGAGAGAATCACACTTTCTTACAACATTTCCAGTATCCTTCAGTGTTTCGCTACTTAAAGTATCTCAGATTTGCTTTAGTGAGTCGGTATTCTTTGGTAGCTGGAATAGCTAAGGGACTAGATTTCATGTGGATCTTTATTTGAGCAGGGAGAGTGTATCTTGCCCAAGATTCTGTAGGTTGTATTTAAACTGTTAGTAAAGACTAGGGTGGATTTGAGCTGCTGCCCTGACACTTCAGAAATTCAGAACAAAATAAATCCCCAGCTTGATTGTTTCATGCTTTTATTAATTCCATATTCCTTTTCTTTAACTATTAATCCATTCTGAAAATTCAGACACAGTGAGGTGTCATAAAAAGAGAATCTTGGATTGGCCATATAATTAGACTGTGGGACTCTGGGAGTAATGCTAGATGGTCATTTTTACTTGTAGTTTTCAGGGAAGTGACAAAGAGCTATCGCTATTCCTGAGTTAAGGAGAAAAAGTGAGACATTTAGGTGATAAGAGAAGCAGCAATCTAAAAAAAGTTAGCCTTTGGGAACATGGAGGGAATTTTTAAGCCAAGGAAGAAGTCATGTCCAAAGTTCACTTTCTCATCTCATTCATTAAACATTTTCAGATTAATGTCCTGCAATATTCTGGGCACAGTTGTGGGTGCTGGAAATACATATAATGGAGCAAAGAGCAGAGCAGCCACACTAAAGTCAGCGAAAGTAAGAGAATTCTGACTCTAGGAAGGAAGTTTGGGGAAATGCACAGGCTAGATCTAAGTAGCTTCAGATTTAGATAGAGCTGCAATTAATAGTTTTCATTTAGTTAAGTGCATAAACTATGTTAACTATTTTAATTACTTTAAAATTTTCTTTGCATTGTACCATTTTGCTTTCATATACTCACGAATTATAAAGATATCATTAAAACTATAGTATTCTTTAAGGTTTACACTGTTGCATCACAAGGTCCTATTAAAAAATAGATTGCTTAGATCACAAAGTATAATTTAACCAGAAAACGTGTGCTCTATCTATCCAACTATCTACTTTTATGTTTTATATATAAAATTTTTCTTTGAAGAGAGCCTATCATTTAATCAACAAAACCATTAACAGCAGCACCTAGTGTCAGCTTCTAGAATTTCAGGCACAATGGATAAAGGATATAGTCAATGCAATACGATTTTAATATGGATTGTAGTTTTAAAAATTGAAACATGGTGGCATAACAGTGCAATGTCTTGGCCAGGCATGGTAGCTCATACCTGTAATCTCAGCATGTTGGGATGCTGAGGTGGGAGGATTGCTTGAGCCCAGGAGTTCAAGACCAGCCTGGGCAACAAAGTCACACTCTATCTTTGCAAAAAATCAAAACATTAGCCAAAAATGGTAGTGCACACCATCAGCTACTAGGGAGGCTGAGTTGGGAGGATTGTTTGAGCCTAGGAGTTTGAGGCTGCAATAAGCCATGATTGTACCACTGTATTCCAGCCTGGGTGACAGAGTGAGGCCCCATCTAAATAAGAAAAGAAAAAAAAAAGTAATGTCTTGGATTATGTAAAAATTGTAAAATACAGTTGTTTATCTCTTTGCACATGCTAACTTAACAAACACACTATTCCTTTGTTGAAAGGGAAGCCCACAGCATGCTAAATGATATTGGCTAATACTGTATGGCCAGCCACTTCTTCCACATGAAGATGTATACTTACCATGACATGGTTCTGTTTACTATCAAATCTCTTTCTAACAGTTATACTATTAATTATAATTAAGTAATTTAATTTACTATTGTGTGGACTGTTGAAATATATGTGTGGAAGAAAAGGGTTTTATTTAAACTATAGTTAAAACTTTGAAAGTAGTAATTAAAGGCAAGTGGCTTAAAAAGTACTGTTGTACTGAATGAAGGCAAGACAACAGTAAAAGAATGAAGCAACTAAAAATAGATAAAAACACTGTATTCATGTTATTTTACAAAGGTCTTTAGATTTTCACTGCATTCAAAAGAGTCCAAAGCAGAAAATGAATAGATAATTTATTATGAGTGTGGTTTATGAGAGAAAAATGACCCAGAACTCGACTGAGCAGACCCGTACTTGCCAAAACTACCTTGATTCTAAATCACAAGATAAATATATCAGTATACACTCATTTGCCCATATTGAAATAATGAAATGTTTATGGAATACTTTCTTTTATTATTTCCATGTTTGAAATTACTTTTCCAATATTTAACCATTTAGGTTCCCCCTACATTTTTTCTGTACTGAGTTTATTCTTTAATGAGTATCACTTAAAACATTTAACAAAAAAGTCAAGCATCATATTATCAGAAATTGCATGTTGAATAAATTGTGAACAGTGTTTAGGATCTTATAACATGGAAGTAGAATTTTAACTAAGAAAAATATCAATCCATTCCATCTTTGGTAGAATTAATCCTGAATATCATGTGTTTTAAATTAGAGAAGGTTTTAAGAAGAACTTCTTTCGTATAAAATGCAGGTACAAAAGAAGATGCATGATGCACACAAATTAAATAAAATCTTATTAAATGTAGACATGTCAATATAGAAGGACTAGTAGTGAATTTCAGTATGTCGATAATTGCAATCATGTTGTTGCGTAAAGCCACTGAATGCATTTGTACAAGTCTTCATTCAAACTGAAGTACATTTTTTGTTTACATAAAAGATATGTAATTCATATCTTTAAATGAATTCCTTAAAAGATAAGGAATTCATCCATTTGAGTACTATGCCTAATTATTTTTTGAATCGTTAGCACCAGAGAGTAGGTATTTAGGAAATGCCAGTTTATTGTAAGAATACAGGACTTGATAGTTTTTATTCTATGTGTTTAATTGGCTTTCAGAGGTTGGATCTATGACTTTTCAAATATGTAGGTACATAGTAACAAAAGGAATGTACTTTGACCTTAGAAACTGGTATTGAAAGTCATAAAATGACCCTGATACCTGTCACAGATTAGTTTATTGTATATGAGTGAAAACTCCAACGAATGAAAAGCAGGTTCTAATAAAAAATAAATAAATTCACCATTGAAATATAAGTTTTCACTGAAGTCCCAGTCTTAGTTTCTCCATCTTAAGAAGACATAAAATAAAAAGTGACAGAGAAATATATAACCTAAAGTAGAACAAACCAAGTAGGCATTGACCTCATCTAGGGACTCAGCATGGTGCTTTATTCCCCAAATTAGCTAGCTGCCTAAAGAGTAATAGTTCACTTCTGTTTTAAAAGCTATCTTTGTTTGATGTAGTCCTGCTTGTTTAGGAGTTGCCTGTGCTTTTGATGTTATATTCAAAGACTCTTCGGAGACCAGTATCAATCAAGGAGCTTTCTCTCTCTGTTTTCTTTTTCTTTTCTTTTTTCCTTCTTTTCTTTCCTTCCTTTCTTCCTTTCTTTTTTGAGACAGGCTGGAGTGCAGTGGTGCAACATAGCTTGCTGCAGCCTTGTGACTCACTTGGGCTCAAGTGATCCTCCCACTTCAGCCTCCCAAGTAGCTGAAACTACAGGCATGCACTACTACACTTGATGCATTCTTTTATTTTATTTTTGTAGAGATGAAGGTCTTGGTAGCTCTTCTAGGCTTGTCTCGAACTCCTGGGCTCAAGCAATCCTCCTGCTCCTTCTCTCAAATCACTGGGATTACAGGCCCTTTGTTTTCTCCTAGGAGTTTTATAGTTTCTTCATTATTTTGTACATGGATATAAGATTTTACCAGCATCATTTATTAAAGAGATTTTCTTTTCTTCGTTGTGTATTCTTGTCCTTGTCAAAGATTTTAGATAACCACATATGTGTGGTTTTACTTCTGGGATATCTGTTTTGTTGCATCAGCCTATGTGTCTGCTTTTATGCCAGTATTATGCTGTTTTGATTACCTTTGTAATATTTTGGATTACTATAGCTTTGTAATATAGTTGAAATTAGGGAGTGAGATACAAAGAAGCTTTGTTCTTCTTTCTCAAGCTCATGTTGGCTATTCAGAGTCTTTTCTGGTTCCATTTCTTTTTCTCTAAAAAGCTTTTTTGCATAAAAGGAAATAACCGGATAAAAAGACAACCAATAGAGAAAATATTTGTAAACCGTATATCTTATAAGGACAACTCAATAGCAGAAACTCAAATGACCCAATTAAGAAATGAGTAAAGAACCTCCTGAATAGACACTTTTTCCAAAGAAAACATTCATATGGTCAACAGGTATATGAAAACATTCTCAACATCACTAATCACCAGGGAAATGTAAATCAAAACCAAACTGAAATATCGTCTCAAACCTATGAAGATGGCTAACCTCAGAAAAACAGTTAAGTGTCAGAAAAAGTTTGGAAAAAAAAAGAACTGTTGTACAATGTGGGAATGTAACTTGGTACAGCCATTATGAAAAACAGTATGGAGGTTCCTCAAAAATTAAAAATAGAACTGACATATGATCTAACAATCCTGCTTCTGGGTATGTATCCAAAGAAAATGAAATTATTGTCTTGAAAAGATATCCTCACTGTCATATTCACTGCAGCATTAACAATCACCAAGATACGGAAACAAATGTCCATCAACAGATACATTTATTTAAAAAGTGGCATGTGTGCGCACGCGCACACACACACTAGAATATTATTTAGCCATAAAGAAGAATAACCTCCTGCCATTTGCAACAATGTGGATGAAACTGGAGGACATTATGCTAAGTAAAATAAGCCAGGCACAGAAAGACAAATACTGTATGTTCTCACTCACAAGTGGAACCTAAATAAGTAGAACCCATAGAAACAGAATAGAACAGTGATTGCTAGGAGCTGGGGCATGGAGATATGAGAAGATACTGATGAAAGAATGGAAACTTTCAAATATGAGATAAACAAGTTCTGGGCATCTAATGCACAACTTGATGGTGATAGATATGTTAATTTTATTGTGATAATCATTATATAATGTATAAATACATGAAATCACCACGTTGTATACCTTGAATTGTACAATTTCAATTAGATATTCTAAAAGAAGAATTAGTTTATTTTAATTAGACTTTTTAATTAATTGTACAATAACTTGACAATTGTTTTAAAAATTCTACCAAAAGGAATATATTACAAACAGGAATCAGTAATCTGGCTAGTTGGCTAGTCAATAAAGGAAATAATACCAGATAAATGGTATAAAAAGACAAAGGAGAGGTTAAGGAAGAAAAACAAAGAAATAGCTAGCCTTCCAAACAAATTTAGTGTCTCTTTTGAGTTCCATTATAAATGCTGCCTACCTTCAAGTGTTTGCATGTGTCTTTACTACTTTCTCCTTTATATATAAACCTGGATCCCTTATAAAAGTGCAAGTATTTCTCATCACTGAGGTTCATAATTCAAAGGAGTAAAAGGTGTCTACTTATAAAAACTTTGTCATCAGACAAAGCCAGCCCATGATAACTGGGTCAGTTTCTCCTCTCTAAGTTGATAATTATCTCACACTATTACAGAAGCACTGTGGAGTGGAAAATAAGTACTTCAAGAGACTACAAACGTGAGAAAAGAATTTCTTTTTCTAGTACACAAAATTTAAACTTCAATGTTTATAGTTTCATTCACATCTTTTTTGCTGCATTTTATAAGCATAAACATGACTCTAGCATTTCATGTTTTAGTATGTACTAGATATCTTTGATGTGCTAACACTTAAAATGCATATTTTCAGATCACACCCTTAGAGATTCTGATTCATTAGGTCTATGGAAAAGCCTAGGAATAAGTATTTTTAAAATTTGCAATAAATTTTCATGCGAGTGAGCTGCAGACCACATTTGGGAAGCTGGATGAAAACCTATCTTGAAGGTTCAGGTTTATGTTAAAGGTGAAAACAGAATCAGGGAAGCATCCATGGCTTTAACAGACTGCTAACATTCAATTGCCAACACTGGTGCTTTAACAGATCAGTTTTATAGTTTAGTAGAGGGAGATAGGCATAGGCTCAAATAAAAATAATACAATGTAATAAAAAGGTACTTAGTGACTTGCATGGATGAACAACATACATTAAGAAGAACTTAGAAGAAAAAGTCATTTTCAGTTATAAGATTCATATTTGAAATAGGATTTAAAAGATGAGAATCTATGGGAGGGGCACATTTCAGTCACAAAGAAAAGTATGAAGAAACATCTTGAAGAAGGTTTCATTCTGTGATGCAGCTGATGAGCTAGTTAGGAAGCAGCACTGGACCCGTGTCAGAAAGCACTGGGAGGAGAGTCTGGGGAGGTCTTCTGGGCTGAGTTACTTTATGGATCCATTCTCATTTCTCCTGATTTAGCTGTCATTTTTTTTCAGAATACTTTATCCAGATTGGCTCTTCCTTGAGACCAGCTACATACATCTCTCTTGGGAGTTAGGGAGCTGGTAGTTCCTTCCTCTTTCATGGGAAAGTCAAAATGGACCTCTCTTCCCCCTCGTGGAGGTGACCACCCTCAATTAGAGAATAAGATAGATGCTGGTTTAAAAAAAAAAAAAAAAGATGCTGGTTTCTTACTGCTCTGCTCCTATAGTTAGGCTGACCATGTCTTCCTAAAATCAGGTCGTCCATGAGCACATGCCTGACAGGCTATCTGTTCTCAGCTTCCTGGGATCTTACTTCCTTAGACTCCTACTGAGATTTCCTTTAACTAATAGACATCTGCATGTCCTAATTAAGCTATTGTCACTTAAATGGGCACTTGCCTGAGAGATGCTATTTCACCTTCTCAAATCTAATCTGAAACCAGAACTAAACTGTACATGTGGAGATTTAGAGCTTCCTGTTCTTCATCAGTCCTCATTGCTGCCTCCAGAGAGCCTTTGGTTAGGACCCTGGGTTGTAGATATCTCTTAGAGGATACTGCTTCACTGAAAACATCTGAACCAGTCCTGAAACAAGCCTTTGGGGAAATCCCCAACTGCTTTCAAACTGCTTCTCTCTCTCCCTGTGGGAAAATATATCTCCTCGTAACAGGCTGATTTAGAAACAAGTCCCCAGAAGCTATCTTGGTGGCTCAATATCGAGGGATTCCTTAAAAAGAAAATGATACATAACCAAATCCACAGATTTGCAATGCAGCATTAAAAACAATCATTAATGCAGTTTTCCAGGGTACTTAATGAAGATGATGACTGGTGGTAATGATAAATTTCTGACTGTAAACTCTTGCCAGGGGCTCTCTAGGGAAGAAAGCTGCTGCTAGCTAAGACATTTAGAATTTCTGCTAAACTCTTCTCAGTAGGAATGTCCTTGCTGCTGCTGCTGAGGAGATGAAGGTCTGAAGGTGAGGTATTAGCTCTCATTGAAAGTAAGAACATATCAACCCTAGGCAATTAAAGACAATCTCTTTGGATACACGCATTGTTATCAATAACATAATGGTTTTGCCTATTTGAAATTCAGCCTCATGTTTCACACTGAACCTTTGGGTGACTGTTAATTGAAAACTTTAAAGGGGATATATCAGGTAAGTATTAGCTCCCTGAGACTCCATCCTTTTACAGTTTTTTTCCTGATGGAAACAACAAATGGTGGGTTTGAAAGTCTCCAAGGTCCTAGTGTGACTTGTTCTGCCATTTCTGAAATAATTTTAGCTACCATTATGAAATGCCATTTACTCCATTTTATGGAGCAAAACTAAGTATGCTTTATACTGTGGCAAATATTTTATGAATTGTCTTAAAATATTTTTGTTGATTGCTATTAATTGCAGTTATACTCTGTGTTAGCTATCATTATTCACATTTTACAAAGAAAGTAATTGAGACCCAATGAGTTAAGATCCTGTTTAACGTTACGTATCTTAGAGGTGGCTGAGCTAGAATTAAAACCCAAGAATATCTAACATTGTAGCCAGAGCTCTTTAACTTTTATGGTATAGTGCCTCTCTCCAGTCTACTGCCACATCCATGTTCCCTCCCACTGTGCATTTGCTCAGGTTATTTGAAATAGTTTATGTTTATTCCCTTCCTTCCCCATATCTGCCTATTAAAAGTTTATGTGTTGCTTCAAGGATGATCTTAAGTATGATTTTTTCCTAGGAAGCTTATTCTAATTTTTCTTTCCTCTTCTTTACATCCTTTCAACCAGATATGATTTTCATCTTTGAGTAATCTCAGTACCTTCCATATAACTCACATGGTTCTTATATAATTTGCTTTGTTATCTTGGCTATTCAACGTAAACTTTCAAATGATGGCTCATATACATTCCCATATTTGCTTTGTTTACTTTGCTATTCAACATAAACTTTCAAATTATGGCTCACATACATTCCCAAAACACAAATCAAATATCTCCCATAGGGTAGGTACTCAAAAATATCTCCAATGTAATTCACTGAAATCATTCCTAGGATTAATCTGGGTTAGAGCTTGGACTGAGTACTTGTCCTAGTTATTTATGCACATATGGGAGCCTGGGATCATGAGTCTGTCTCCAATGTGAAGGACAGAGGGTGGTGATATGAGTTTCTGGGCTTTACACGCCTTTTGATATCGTAAAGGGGTGAGAAATGAGAGGTAGGAGAAACTAAATACCAAAGGTCACACAACTTTGAAGCTTCAGGGGCACCAAACTCAGCTTCAGATCACCCTCATACTTCTGCAATGTACTTTTCACTACATCATGCTGACACAAACAGAATGACCAGTGACATTTAGAATATCTTGCCATCAATTTTTCTGGTCCTAGTGTCCAACCACTTTTCCTTTCTAATGTGACTGGAAACTTTGAAGGAAATCAGACCTCAGCTTTAAAAAATAAAATCCTTTAACAGCTTTTACAAAGAAGTTTAAATTTAATAGACCCTGTACTGTCACTAGAACTCTGCTCAGCTAGACACCTCTCAATTATTCAGAGATAGATCATCAAGAACAAATTTTGCTTATGAGTTCTTATTGACATTGTTACCTACTCAGTTCAGTTAAATCCTTTGTTAAGGCAACGTTAGTGTACTTTTCATCTGAAGTTTTAAAATACAGTAAGAGTTTGAAAGAAAGACTGTTTTAAAGTCCAACTCTTAAATAGAACATCCCTGGAAAACTCTGCTTACATATTTAACACATTTTGATTGAACAACGCATCACAGTCAATATAAAAGTTAATATCATAAGGAGACTTCCCATTTCTAGGTATGACAGAGTGGTTGGTATTATATTAACCCTTCCACTGAGTAAAATTATAAAAGCTGGTTTTTTTTTAAACCTACAATACTGTATGATCTCACTTATGTGTGGAATGTAAAAATGTTGAAATCATAGAAGCAGGGTGTAGAATGATGGTCACCAGGGGCTCAATGGGTAAGATTGGGGGTATTGAGGAAATGTAGGTCAAAGAATAAAAACTTTTAGTTAGACAGAAAGACTAACAGAACAAAAGGAATGGAGTGTTACCAAAGCAGCCAGGGCATGCTGGGCTGTGATCTTGAGATCTACAAGAAATTTTCCCTATAGGCAGATGTCAGTTTCCATGATGTCTATGTGAGGACAAGATGCCAAGAAGCCAGGCAGAAAACAGCTGCTAAAAGGCTAGATAATATAAACAGAGATTTTGTGCCAGTAAATTTAAAACCCTGAGTGAAAATAATGTATTCCTTGAAAAACAATTTTCTAAAATTGGCACAAGAAGTACTAGAAATTCTAAATAGCACAATATCTATTTACAAAATTTAATACATAATTAAGATCTTTCTACAAAGTAAACTGCAAGCCCTTCATTGGAAAATTTTTGCAAACATTTAAGCAAAAGAATAAAAATCTGAAGCAAAAACTCTTCCAGAGAATACCAAAAAAGGGAAACATTTCCAAAATCATTTTTTTGAGGTCACTATAATCTCAATAACAAAGCCTGGCCAAAAAAATGAAAATAAAATAAAGAGTAAAATAACAAGCCTATTTCTTTTATAAATGTAGACACTAAAATATTAGCATGTCAAACATATATGTTTAGATATACATGTATGTATAATTATATATATATGGTAACATGTCAAATCAAATTAGGTTCTTTCCTAAGAAACACAAAATTGGTTTAGCATTTGAAAAAAAAATCAATATAATTCACCATATTAACAGAATAAAGAAGAAAGACAATATGATTCTTCTCTACATATGCAAAATAAGGATTTAGTAAAATGTAATTCTCATTAATGAGAGAAACTTGTAACAACTAGGAATTTCAGAAAGGAATTTCCTCAATCTGATATAGAGAATTTACCAAATTTCTGTAGTAAATATTATATTTGATTATAAAATATTGAAAGTTTTGCCTTTGAAATCAGAAATAAGACAAGGATATCTGCTATTCCTTCTAATAATATTACACTGAAACTCTCAAATAATGAAATAAGGCCAGAAAAATCATGAAAATTAGGAGAATTATAACAGAAGAAGTAAAACTGCCATGATTTGCAGAAGGTGTGCATGGATCATACACTTATTATACTAAGTGAAAGATGTCAAACATGAACGAGTATACACTATGGATTCTATTTATATTAAAAAGGAAAAATCTATTTATGGTAATAGTATTCATGGAGTGGTTACATTGGGAGAAGTGATACCACAAGGAAGACATTTGCGTTTCTGGCAATGTTTTATTTGCTGACATGGGTTCTAGTAACACTAGTATGCTCACTTTGTAAAAAGTGATCAAGACAATAAGATTTTAAATTTCTATTATATGCACATTATAATTCAATAAAAACATTTACAAAAATAATCTATAAATTATTGCCATATAACACATGCTGAAAGACTCCAACTTGAAATTAAATGTGATACAAATTTGTGCATGAGTTGGTGAAAGAGTAAGAGAGTGATGAACTTGAATAAACCAGCCTCATGGGTAACATACTTCTGACTGTGTTTCTGTGCATTTTTGTCATATAACAGCTTCCTAAGTGCCTCCATGCAGGTAGCTGGTTGACAGGAGGGCCACTTTGTGGGGTCCGTCTCAAAATTGCACATGTGAGAGAATGTTAAGACACAAACTCAGAAAGAAAATACATCTGTGTATAGGTCGAACCTTTGACTGAGCTATGCAGAAAGATGATTTTCCTTTTACCCTAGCGTGAGAGTGTGAAATGAAGAAAATCTTCAGACAAAAGAGTAAAGTCCAGTAACATTTCAATCTCTTCTGAATCAGGTCTTAATAATATAGATGCCCTAGTTGAATTGATGTGAATTTCCAGATACACTTATCCTCATAAGTAACAAATCATATGTCAAAGACATGATTTTACTAAATGAAGATTTCATTTATTGGATTTCTGGTTCATTTCTGACTCCTTTCTTCCTTGCTTATTTAAGAAGCCCTGATTTATAGAACATTCTACCCAACAACTATAGAATATACCTTATTTTCATCAGCACATGGAACATTCTCCAAGATAGACCATATGATAGATCAGAAAACAAGTCTCAATATATTTAAGAAAACTGAAATATATCAAGTATCCTCTCAGACCACAGTGGAATAAAACTGGAAATTAACTCCAAAAGGAACCCTCAAAACCATACAAATATATAGAAATTAAATAATCTGCTCCAGAATGATCTTTAACAATGAAATCAAGATAGAAATTTAAAAATTTTTTTAACTGAACAATAATAGTGACACAACTTCTCAAAGTCTGTGCCATATAGCAAAAACAGTGTTAAAAGGGAAGTACATAGTATTAAATGCCTACATCAAAAAGTCTGAAGAAACACAAACAATATAACATCACGCCTCAAAGTACTAGAGAAACAAGAACAAACCAAACTCCATTCCAGCAGAAGAAGAAAAATAATAAAGATCAGAGCTGAATTAAATAAAGTTAAAACAACAACAAAATACCAATACAAAGGATAAATGAAGGCCAGGGATTGGTGACTCACCGTGTAATCTCAGGACTTTGGGAGGCTGAGGCAGGTGGATTACTTGAGGACAGGAGTTCAAGACCAGACCAGCCTGGCCAATATGGCAAAACCCATCTCCACAAAAAATAGCAAAATTAGCCAAGCATGGTGTTGGATTCCTGTAAGCCCAGCACTTTGGGAGGCCAAGGCAGGAAGATTACCTAAGGCCAGGAGTTTGAGACCAGCCTGGCCAATATGGTAAAACCCTGGCTCTACAAAAATTACAAAAATTAGCCAGGCATGGTGGTGCATGCCTGTAATCCTAGCTACTCAGGTGGCTGAGGCATGAAAAATGCTTGAATTCAGGAGGTGGAGGTTGCAGTGCACCAAGATCAGGCCACTGCACTGCAGCTTGGGTAACAGAGCAAGACCCTATATCAAACATAAATAAAAAGCAATTAAAAAAATTTTTAAAAATTGATAGACCATTAGATTAACCAAGAAAAGAAAAGATCCAAATAAGCTCAAATAGAAATGAAATGGGAGATGCTACAACATATACCGCAGAAATACAAAAGATCATTCAAGGATACGAACACCTTTATGCACACAAACTAGAAAATCTAGAGGATGGATAAATTCCTGGAAATATATGGCCCTCCTAGATTAATGGCCCTCCTAGATTAACTCAGGAAGAAATAGAAACTGAACAGACCAATAACAAGTAGTGAGATTGAAACAGTAGTAAAAATTGCCAGCAAGAAAAAAGTCCAGGACCAGATGGATACACAGCTGAATATCAGACATTCAAAGAAGAATTAGTACTAATCTTATTGAAACTATTCCAAAAGGTAAAAAAAGAGGTAATCCTCCATAAATAATCTAAGAAGCCAATATCACCCTAATACCTAAACCAGGAAAGAATATGACAAAGTAAACTGCAGACCAGTATCCCTGATGAACATAGATGTAAAAATTCTCAACAAAATACTACTGAATCCAACAGCATATCAAAAAGACAATATACCGTGATCAAGTGGGTTTTATAAGAAGGATGCAGGAATAGATTAACATATGCAAGTCAATAAATGTGATATATCACATAAACAATTTAAAACAAAAATCATATGATCATTTCAATAGATGCAGAAAAAGCATTTGATAAAATCCAGTATCGCTTTATGATACAAACCCTTAGCAAAATTGGCCTAGAAGGGACATACATCAAGGTAATAAAAGCTATCTATGATAGACCCACAGCCAACATTATACCGAACAGGGAAAAGTTTAAAGTATTCCCCTTGAGAACTGGAACAAGACAAGGACACCCACTTTCACCACTTCTATTCAACATAGTACTGGAAGTCCTAGCCAGCACATTCAAACAAGAAAAAGGGCATCCAAATCAGTAAAGAGGAAGTCAAACTGGAGTATGATCAAACTGATGATATAATCATATATCTATAAAACCCTAAAGACTAATCCAAAAGCCTCCTAGATATGATAAATGAAATCAGTCTCAGGATACAAAAATCAATGTACACAAATCAGTAACACTGCTATACACCAACAACCACCAAGCTGAAAATTAAAAACTCAATCTTTTTTACAACAGCTGCAAAAATAAATACATAGAAATACATCCAATCAAAAAGGCGGAAGGTCTGTACAAGGAAAACTACAAAACGTTGCTAAATCATTTATAACACAAACGAATGGAAATATGCCCCATGCTCATCATTGGGTAGAATCAGTGTTGTGAAAATGACCATACTGCCAAAAGCAATCTATAGATTAAGTGCAATTTCTATCAAAATATCATCGTTCTTCACAGAACTAGGAAAAAAAATCCTAAAATTCATATGGAATCAAAAAACAGCCCACATAACCAAAGAAGACTTAGCAAAACAAAAAAAACGTCTGGAAGTATTACATTGCCCAACTTCAATCTATACTACAAGGCTATAGTTACCAAAACAGCATGATTCTGGTATCAAAACAGGCATGTAGACCAATGGAATACAATAGAAAACCCAAGAGAGTATTTATAGCCAAATAAAGCCAGATACTCTATAGCCAAATGATCTTTGACAAAGCAAACAAAAATATAATGTAGGAAAGGACATCTTGTTCAACAAATGGTGCTGGTATAATTGGCAAGCCACATTATGAATAATGAAACTGGATCCTCATTTCTTACACAAAAATCAACTGAAGATGGATCAAAGACTTTAATACCTGAATCCATAAAATCTTCAGAAGATAATTTCGGAAAAACTCTTCTAGACATTGACTTAGGCAAAGCGTTCATAACCAAGGCCACAAAAGCAAATGCAATGAAACCAAAAATAGATGGCACCCAATTAAACTAAAAAGCTTCTGCACAGCTAAAGAAATAGCAGAGTAAACAGGCAACCCACAGTATGGGAGAAAATATTCACAAACTATGCATCTGACAAAGGACTAATAATCAGCATCTACAAGGAAGGCAAACAAATCAGCAAGAAAAAAAAAATAGTCCCATCAGAAGTGGGTGTGATGGTTAGTACTGAGGGTCAACTTGATTAGATTGAAGGATGCAAAGTATTGATCCTGATGTGTCTGTGAGGGTGTTGCCAAAGGAGATTAATGTTTGAGTCAGTGGACGAGGAAAGGCAGATCCACCCTCAATCTGGGTGGGCACGATCTAATCAGCTGCCAGTGCAACCAGAATGAAAGCAGGCAGAGGAATATCAGAAGACTAGACTGGTTTAGTCTTCTGGCCTACATGTTTCTCCTGTGCTGCATGCTTGCTGCCCTCAAAGATTGGACTCCAGGTTCTTCAGCTTTGAGATTTGGACTGGCTTCCTTGCTCCTCAGCTTGCAGATGGCCTACTGTGGGACCTCACCTTGTGACAGTGTGAGTCAGTACTCCTTAATAAAGTCATATCTATGTATCTATCTATGCCAATACTCCTTAATAAAGTATTGACAATGTGAGTCAATACTCGTTAATAAAGTCCTACATATATGTGTGTGTGTTTATATGTGTGTCTATATATATATATATCTATGTCTATAGATATAGTCTATATATAGTTGATATAGACTATATCTATAGACATAGATATAGATATATCTAGTGTATATATAGACTATATCTATCTGTAGATATAGGTATATATAGACTATATCTGTTGATATAGATATATATAGACACACACACACACACACATCCTATTAGTTGTATTCCTCTAGAGACCCTAATACAGTGGGCAAGGACATGAATAGACAATTCTCAAAAGAAGATAAACATGGCCAACAAAGATGAAAAAATGTTCAACATCACTAATTATCAGGGAAATGCCAATTAAAACCAGCATGAGATATCCCCTTACTCCTGCAAGAATGGCCATAATTTAAAAATCAAACAGTAATAGATGTTGGTATGAATGTGGTGAAAAGGGAACACTTTTACACTGCTGGTGGAAATGTAGACTAGTACAACCACTATAAAAAACAGTATGAGGATTCCTTGAAGAACTAAAAATAGAACTACCACGTGATCCAGCAATCTCACCAATGGATATCTACCCAGAGGAAAAGAAGTCATTATCTGAAAAAGACACTTGCACATGCATGTATGTAGCAGCACAATATAGAATGGCAAAAATATGGAACCAGCCTAAATGCCCATCGACCAACGAGTGGATAAATAAAATGTTGTATACAAACACTTTGGACTACTACTCATCCATAAAAACAAATGAAATAATGGCATTTGTAGCAACCTGGATGGAGTTGGAGACTATTATTTTACGTGAAGTAACTCAGGAATGGAAAATCAAATATCGTATGTTCTCACTCATAAGTGGTAGCTAAGCTATGAGGACACGAAGGTATAAGAATACCTATTTCACTGAATAAGCTTTGGGGATTCAGGAGGAATGATGGGAGGAAGGTGAAGGATAAAAGACTACATAATGGGTAGAGTGTACACTTCTCAGGTAATGAGTGCACCAAAATCTCAGAAAACACTACTGAAGAACTTTTCCATGTAACCCAAAGCCATCTGGTCCCCAATAACTGTTGAGATAAAAAAACAAGAAGTTCTCTTGGGCTCAGTAAGCTTGTATAGGGCCTGATTTCTTGCAGAAAACATTTGGGAAGTAGATAAAGTGACATCAACATATGTAAAAATAAAGAATAACAGAAAAAATCAGTTCAAGCTATAAGAAAACTTATTGTAATAGTAAAAATAATTGCTGAATGCTTATTGTATACTGTTTCTTTATAAAGTGCTTTATTATTTCACTTAACCTTGCCCAAAACACTATGCAAAGGCAACATTAATTCCATGTTACAGATGAGGAAATAATTCGCTCAAAGTCATAAGAGGTAGTGGTAGAACTGAGGCTT
Organism: Cheracebus regulus; assembly: GCA_963574635.1. Lineage (NCBI taxonomy): Eukaryota > Metazoa > Chordata > Mammalia > Primates > Pitheciidae > Cheracebus > Cheracebus regulus. Next base: position 4,765 of record CAUYQU010086321.1, on the reverse strand, counting down.
GAACATTTTTCAGTCTGATTTAGAGCTGCTTCTCAGCTGCTGCACCTCCGCAATCTCCTCGTCAAGAAGCGATGGCCATGGGGTGTCTCCTTTGCGTCTGCATCTCAGAACTCCTCGTCCAATTGCTGCACATTTCTTCCACATGTACACCTACTTTTAAATTTTATTTTTGCTGATAAAATGTAACCAGCGTTGATTATTTAGGTGATTCTCCAAGGCAAATTCTCATTTTGAGCCATTTTCTACATAACCTAGTCATGAATGTGTGTATGTAGTAGAATCAGACCAATGATAGCAAAACTGATTAATGAAACAAATTTAATAGTATGAAACAAAATATAGTGTGTGTACACACACACATACACGCATCTAAAATAAGTCAAAAATTCCTTGTAGATCAGCAATTTGGGGTTCTCTGCAATATTATCTGCTGTCATGCTTTCCCTTCCCCAAACTTTTCCCTCATCAGAGTAACATTTTTGCTCAGTGACTCAATGAGCAAAATGCTGGTGAGCAGGAGAGATTCTACCATAAACGTGAGCTGAAGAAAACTTGGAGATTAAAAAGGCAAGGTTTTAAGGAATCCTAATAACATAACAAGACCTTGAAATATGCAAAATTCCTTACTTTTTCTACATTCTTCTACCCTGCAAAGTCTGGCTTCTGCCTACTTCTCCACAGTTTTTTTTTGTAAGAAGGAGTCCTCTCACTGTGCTGTAATCACATTGTCCTGGTTTCCATTTTTCATTTCCTTCTTTAGGACCCCTTTGGTCCTCTTGATCCCTCTGCATGGAATGCTCTTTGCTCAGTTCTTTCCATGGTTGGTTCATTCTTACCTTTCAGTTATCAGATCAAATGTCTCCTGTAAGAGGCCATCCTTGTCCTCCTTAGATAAAACAAATGCCCCTGCACTCTTGACCGCCTCTTATAACTTCCTAGTAATTTTAAGTTTTTTGTATCACATAGGATGATATGAGTATCTTGTTTATTTGCTTTTTAACTGTTTATTTTCTGCCTTCTTCCCCACTCACTCATCCCGATTCCCAGTTGTTATGTTATATCCATAAGATACTTGATGAGGCTGGGTGCGGTTGCTCACGCCTGTAATCCCAGCACTTTGAGAGGTTGAGGTGGGTGGATCATGAGGTCAAGGAGATAGAAACCATCCTGGCCAACATGGTGAAACCTCATCTCTACTAAAAAATACAAAAATTAGCTGGACATGGTGGTGCATGCCTGTAGTCCCAGCTACTCAGGAGGCTGTGGCAGAAGAATTGCTTAAACCTGGGAGGTGGAGGTTGCAGTGAGCCAAGATTGCGCCACTGCAGTCCAGCCTGCTGATAGAGTGAGACTCCATCTCAAAAAAAAAAAAAAAAAAAAAAAAAAGATACTTGATGAATATTTGTTGAAGGTTTATTTTTTGCTTATTTGGAATGTCTGCAACTTTCCTTCATTCATCTCTGGCATATGGGCTTCTATGGACAGCCAGCCTAGGGGCACAGTTCTGCTGTGGACATGTGGACAGCTTACATTGGGTTCTATTTGTTGAAGGAGAGGCCCGACCTCCATATCTCCACACTTAGCCATTCATGCACTTAGCTCTCTGAGATCATCTGATGAGATGAAACTGACCCATCTACTCCTCTAGATAGACTTCTGCCTGCTTCTCCAAAGTCTTTTTTTTATGAGAGGTAGTCCCCTCACTGTCCTGGTTTCCATTTCTTTAGTTATTTCCTGCTTTAGAACCCCTTTGGTCCTCTTGACCCCTCTGCCTGGAATGCTCTTTGCTCAGTTCTTTCCATGGTTGGTTCATGCTGACCTTTCAGTTCTTAGTATCCCTTTCAGTACAGGGATACTATCATGAGGAGCAAGAAAAATTAAGTTCTGAATTTGAAGGGACTTTTTCAGCTAGAATCTAGAGAAGTTGAAATGGACATGTTAAATGAAGACAGAAAAAGTACAGGAGTCTGATACATTCCTCTTTGACACATCAGCTGCTGTACTGAGATAGAGCATTTGTTTGTACTAAAGCCAAGCTCTTTCAATGTTGGGGCCAAATATAGATTAGAATAAAAGGGCAATGTGTTTTTAACCAAACATATGATTTTAAGATGGCTGGCAAAGAAAAGGCATTCTCTCTCTAGAGCCCAGCATTTATTAGATGACACCTTTCTGGGTAGTTTTTAATTAGGAAGATATTGGCTGAGGCTTTTAAAATAGCTCCACAATTATGTATTTTTCAGTGCACCAGATCCTGTTGCCAGATTGGCTTCTGTGGGTTCCTGAGCCCATGGGTCCTTAGCCTTAGGTAATTTTTGCCAGGCTTTCTGTATTGAATTTGACATGGACTTTCCACCTATTGGCTTCTTAATGTTTTTGATATTTTGTTTGTAATTTGTTGGTAAACCTAAACCTCATGCTCAATTCTTACATCCTAAATAGGATTTTTCTGATTTCTTATTTCTCTAGAATTACAATTTATTTTTCCCTTGCTCCTGGTTTAGTCCTGATAGTTTTCTTACTAAAATATTCCAGCAGACCATGTTCACATCTCATGAAAGTAGTGGTGGTATTAGACTTCATTCATTCCTTTCCAAATATTAAGCACCTACTGACTGTGCTAGACACTATGCTAGACACCGTATTAAGTGCTAGGGATATAACCGTAAACAAAATCAGCATGGTACTTGTTCTTAGGGAACTTATAACTGGATGTAAGAGACAGGTATTTAAACAAGTCATTGTATTAATTGCTGATGGGTAAAGAAGGGTCTGCTAGCCCAGCAGGTAATTGTTTGTGTCTGCCCCTGTGTGTTACCAGATAAAACATTTAGTCAGAATTACCCAGGTACTTTTAATAGACAGCAGCAAAAGAAAGCCTCTCTGGTTGCTATTCTTACGGTACCTACACCCTACCTGCCTAGCTGGGCAGGGAGCTCATAAGTCTTTAGTTGCCTCCAACAAAAATCTCTGACATGAATGCTGTTGGTCCTGAGAAGGTCAGCGGTATCTCTCACTTAAAAATTTGGGCAGACAAAAGGAGTGAAGTTCTGTGAATAAACTCCCAAAGCGCTCATTAGGCCAGCATCAGGCATTTTTCGTAAAAGAGTTTTTATAGAAAATTCAAGCTACTGCCAAGGATAAAAACTTAAACTGAACCATAGAAGGGGCTTACCAGTTCAAAATGTGACTCGGTTCAAATGTAGCCTACCATGATTGACATCTTTGCCCAAAACTTCACCTAGAGACATACTATTCTTTATGATAACTTTTAGAAAGAGCTGTGACCTCTCCCATGATTATTATCTACATATAGCTATAAAAAACTTAGAGTCTGACCAGAGAGGAAGACTGGGAAAGCACTAGGGTATCTGAGGTTGGGACCTGAACCTACACAGAGTTCTGCAAGACAGATCTGATCTTGTAGGCCTCCTAACCAGGAATGAGCAGCCATGTATAATTTTGACCAAACAATTCGAAAAGAGAGAAGTTCCAATTGTAGTCCATCTAGTCACTTTTCAGTGACCTCAATCCCCATAAAGGAGAAAAACTCTGACTTGGTAGATTGTCACAACTGAGAATCTACACCATTAATTCCACTCTTTCTGCCCTATGGACTTCAATTCACTCTCAACATCCAGTTGGTTGTCCACTTCTATTCTTAGTTCAAACTATTCTTTGGTACAAGATACTTGTGTTCTAAAGATGTTCCCCCTGAGAGTTGAGACAAATGTGTACTTATCACCCAGAATATAATTCACTAAATATTTGGATTTAGGTTTATGCCAGTTTGTTTTCAAGATAAAAATTCAAAAGGCAACAAAGGAGAGAAAAAATTGGAATCTTATATAGTTAAAACTTTATGATTCTTACTATTTCCCAATAAGAGATATCAGCGTATCAAAACTCCTTAATATCAACAACCTTAAATGATGATTTATTGTGTATAACCTAGCACATTAAGGATGTTCAAGGGTTTCTTGGATTTAGGATCTTCATATCTTCAGGCCTAATCTCCCCTTACAGGCTTCTTGAAGAAGTCATTCCAATATTTTTCAGGTGCCAGAAGCCTTCTAGAACCTGAAAGCTAGTTTTTCTTTGACTTTTTGTGAGGACCCATATAGTATACCCTCAACAATAATTTATGGTCAAAACTAATACCTCCAACTTTTATATTTGTCCGATTTTTAATGAGAGTACTCTGATTCTAGTTCTACTCTTCTTTGTGAATATCTTAGAAGAGTTTAACTCGAATTAACTGAATAATTTATGTAGTAAAAATACCCATGAAAGTCATGAGAATCCTGGCATTTTCATAGAAGAAATGAAGTATCCATAGAGGTCAAAACATGTATCAGACACTCAGGAAGCTCCACTGATTATAGGTGTAGAAGTCCCTTTTATACCACATCCATCTCCAACAGCTTCAGTCATTACATGAATGGCTCATGTTGATAAACAGAGCCTGTTTGTTTAGGAAACTTTTATAAGCACTTTGTGGCCATACACTAATATTTAATGATGTCTTTCAATACTGTCCTTGCCCCAAACTTCATCCTGAGCAGCCTGAGGCCCTATCACCTAATTTTTATTTTAATCCCTTATTTGGGAAGACCTAACCCCCTACAGCTGTGGCAAACTATTGGAACAACATGATCCTCAAAGGGACATTAGGACAACAGTTAATTCATCAGTATTGTTGCTATCTATGACAAGTGTGTCAACATTGTATGTTTAGAGCTAAGACAAAGGAGCTAGGAAATTT
>CAUYQU010086319.1:0-58508 GCA_963574635.1 Cheracebus regulus | reverse complement strand
TCCTGAGGTCTCTCTCCTTAGCTTGTAGATGGCTGCCTTCTCACTGTGTCCTCACATCCTTACATGGTCTTTTTCCTCTGTGCATCTCCCCGGTCTCTTTCTGTATCCTAATTTCTTCTTCTTCTTTTTTTTTTTTTTTTTGAGATGGAGTTTCATTCTTGTTGCCCAGGCTGGAGTGCAATGATACAATCTCAGCTCACCGCCACCTCCGCCTCCTGTGTTCAAGCCATTCTCCTACCTCAGCCTCCCGAGTAGCTGGGATTACAGGCACGCGCCACTATGCCTGGCTAATTTTGTATTTTTAGTAGAGAAAGGGCTTCTCTATGTTGATCTGGCTGGTCTTGAACTCCCAAACTCAGGTGATCCACCCTCTCAGCCTCCCAAGTGCTGAGATTACAGGCGTGAGCCACCGCGCCTGGCCTAAGCACCGACTTCTCTTACGTTTAAGCAAATACTACAGCAACTCCCAGGTGTCTGACAGAATGTTTCACTACTGCTTTTCTCTTGAGAAAACTGTTTTCTTGGATTATTATAAGACCATATCCAATTTCTCAAATTGGACACTGCAGAGAAAATATAAGAATGGAAAAAGTGTCATGGAAGCTCAAGAGGAAGAAAAACTTTCAGCTTGAAAGAATGTGGTAACAGGCTTCATAGGAGCAGAATGTGAATCAAGCCTTGAAAAAAACAGGTTAACATTTCAGTATTTGACATTTAAAGTGAAGGAAAGTAGCTGGGTATAGCGGCTCACACCCGTAATCCACACACTTTGGGAGGCAAAGGCGGGTGGATCACTTGAGCTCAGAAGTTCAAGACCAGCCTGGGCAACATGGTGAGACCCCATCTATACAAAAAATACACACAAAAATTAGTTGGGTGGGTGGTGCAGGCCAGTGGCTCCCAGTACTCAGGAGGATAACTTGAGCCTAGAAGGCAGAGGTTGCAGCGAGAGGCAAGATCGTGCCAGTGCACTTCAGCCTGAGTGACAGAACAAGACTCTGTCTCAAAAAAAAAAAAAAAAGGCCAGGCATGGTGGCTCACACCCGTAATCCCAGCACTTTGGAGGCCGAGGCAGGCAGATCATCTGAGGTTGGGAGTAAGAGACCAGCCTGACCAACATGAAGAAACCCTGTCTCTACTAAAAATTAAAAAAATATATATATATTAGCTGGGCATGGTGGTGTACACCTGTAATCCCAGCTACTTGGGAGGCTGAGGCAGGAGAATTGCTTGAACCCAGGAGGCTGAGGTTACAATAAGCTGAGATTTCGCCATTGCACTCCAGCCTGGGCAACAAAGCAAAAACTCTATCTCAAAAAAGAAAAAGAAAGAAACTGATGCCTGGGCCCGAATTCCAGAGACTCTGATTTAATTGGTTTGCTGGCCTTTGAGTTTTAAAAATTCCTCAGGTTGTTCTTAGATGCAACCCAGTGTGAGAATCAGTGGTATAAAGAAAAAGAGACCCAACAGATCCATGCAAAGCACCTAATTTAGGGATCAGAATGAGAAATAAATGCAAAAAGAACTACAGAAGGGAAGAGAGGGATGGTTAATAATATTAAATGCTGCAGAAAAATTCAGGCTGATGACAGCTAAAACAGGTCTTTCATTTGTCACCCTGTCAGCAGTAAGAAAACAATTTCAGTAGAGAGGAGAAGGGCTGAAGCCAGCTTGCAAAAGGGGAAGTAAGTGGGAACTGAAAATGTCTTCCTAGCGCCTTGGCTGGGAAGGAAGGAACGGAGAAAGGACAGTGGCTTTATAAGGAACCTAGAACAATGACAAGGATAAAGGAAACTTTGAGAAGAGAAATTGAATATATAAGTGGGGAGGAGAGGAGACTGGTAAAATAAGCAGAAGGGGATGGGATTAACCATGTAGGAGTCTAGGTTGGCCTTGGAGAAAATAGGATTTCCTTCCTACTCTGAGGCTGGAGAAAGAGATGAAGGAAAAGAGAACAATAAAGAGAAATGGTGATGGGAGGCCGAGGCGGGCAGATAATGAGGTCAAGAGATCGAGACCATCCTGGCTAACCTGGTGAAACCCCCTCTCTACTATAAATACAAAAATTAGCCGGGTGTGGTTGCACATGCCTGTAGTCCCAGCTACTCGGGAGGCTGAAGCAGGAGAATTGCTTGAACCTGGGAGGCAGAGGTTGCTGCAGTGAGCTGAGACCACCACTGCACTCCAGATCGGCGAAAGCATGAGACTTCGTCTCAAAAAAAAAAGAGAGAGAGAAATGGTGAAGTAGAAAGGAAAGAAGCAGAATTTTACACAGAATGTGCTTGAGGTTCTATAATCTGAAGTTTTGTTTTATTATTTATCACACAAAATTATATACAATCAGAAATGCAACTGGGAAAAACAAAAACAAACTATATTTTCGCTTTAATTTTCTCCTGGGTTTGTCACTTGATTAGAAACAGAATTTTGCCAAGCACGGTAGCTCACGCCTGTAATCCCAGCACTTCGTGAGGCTGAAGCAAGTGGGTCGCCCGTGGTCAGGAGTTCGAGACCAGCTTGGCCAACATAGCGAAAACCTGTCTTTACTAAAAATATAAAAATTAGCCAGATGTGGTTGCACATGCCTGTAATCCCAGCTACTCAGGAGGCTGAGGTAGGAGAATCACTTGAACCCGGGAGCCTGAGGCTGCAGTAGCCAAGATTGTGTCACTGCACTCCAGCCTGGGTGATGTAGGAGACTCTCTCAAAAAAAAAAAAAAAAAAGAAGCAGAATTAGAAAATATAGGTAAGAAAGAGGATAAAGCTTCTCTTTCACAGAGTTGTGTTATCATGGGACTTAGGGAAACAAGAGTTTTCTGAAAAGGAATTTTCTGCCTCTCATACTTGAATTATATTTGTATTCTATGATTAGATCTCTCAATATTATATCCGGTCTTTTTGGTTTTCAAAAACAATACAAAATAATTTTTTTTTAAAGTTGTAAGGCAATTGTGAAGTGGTGGAAAGTACACCAAGTTTAGAAGCAGAAGGCTTAGCCTTTAGTTTTTGCTCTGTTCCTTACTGACAGTGTGACCTCTAGGTAATTCTATAAGCCTTTGTTTCCTCATTTGTACAATAAAGATGGCTCCAAAGGCTAAACAGAAAATATTTAATATATAACATGGAAGAGTGTGTGTATACAAGGCCTTGCTACAAGAAGCCAATCTCGTTCTCTTCTTTTGGGGACCTCCGCTTACTGACTTTGCCGGAGTGAGTGGCTGTGACCTTGGGCCAGTCCCCAACTCGACTGTCACCCACCAGTGCTCTCAGTGGTAGCAGGAGTGTGTGTCCAGGAGCTAAAGGAGGTTCTAGTAGTGCAATCAGGCCAGCTTTGCTTCCTAACCAAACACCCTAGACTTGTGCTCTGTACACAAGTCTTGGAATAGTCACTAAGACGTAGGCCTGACGTGGAGAATGAAGCATTTAAGACCTTCAGAGTCGGACTGCCCCAGGTTTACGAAGAGCCCAGTTCCTAAAAGACCCACACTCCCGCGTGACTTAGGGCCTCGAAAAAAGCGCCTGCTACACTCCGGACAAGATGTGGCAAAAAAAAAAAAAAAAAAAAAAAAAAACATGTCGCCTCTCTCAGCCCTCAGGTGAGGCCGTCATCCCCGCACCCCCCACCTCCCGCCGGCACCTATAACGCCAAATGCTGTGCTGCGTAAAATTAATTACCATAAACCTCTAACGCTTTCTCGTCCATGATCCGGGACTGCCGGGCAGCTCCCGGCTCAGAGAGGCCCGAGAGCCACAGCACTCTGCTCAGCGTCCAGGAGAGCAGCCCAGATACTCGCTGCATCCTCACGCTCAGCCATCCCTGGCGACTGTCCCACTCGCGCCACCGTCTCTCAGCAGCCGGCCACGGGATTGATCAACTTCCTGGTCTTCAAGTGGGCCAAGACGAGCCTAAAGGTTCAGGGGAGCAGAAAATAGGCGGGGCCGAACGGAGTAACTTGGAGGACCTAGGGAAAGGCGTCTCAAGGACTATAAGTCCCAGAATGCTTTGCTCTGTTTCGGCGGGACAAGAAAAAAAAACTTTCCGGCTTGTTAGCGCATTGCATGCTGGGATGCGTGAGCTATTTTTCTTTGGAAGGCAGCGAACTGTATTCTGGGACTTGTAGTGTCCGCCGGGTAGAAGCGAATGTAACGGTCTGTTAACCGCCGCTGATTATCTCATTGAGCATCTGTGATAAGCTAAAGATGAATCCCGAAGAGGTAGGGGAAAGGAGATCTTGAGTTCTAGTGCTGGAAGAGGTTTTCAGCACGGAGACTCTTTACAGTTATTTCTACGCGGGAGCCGCTAACAGCCAAAATCTTTCTTACTTCCTTATCGGACAGGAAGTGGGTGTTAGTTGCTCTGAAAAGGGATGTCATGGGAAGCCTGTAAGGTAGTCAGGCATGGCATGCGGAGGGCTTTTTGGCTTTCTGGTCTCCTGAGGGATTCAGTCCAGTACAGCTTCCCACCTTGGAACGAATATTTCTGTTAATGGCCTTCAAAGACAACTTAGAGCAGGAGAACTTTTCCTGTGTCTAATGTATACAGTTGTGACATAATGGAGATTGCCATCCTTAAAAGTGTTATCTTAAGCCCTCTGGTGTTCGAGGGTGTCATGGATGCCAATAACAAAATTGATGATTTTGTTTTATCCACTCATCCCTCCGATCAAATTTATAGGTACTAATTTGCCGTGAGTGATCCATAGGCATGGAAGATACAAAGATAAACAGCTCACCTGACCTGTGAGGGAGCCCATCCCTGAATTTGCAGTTACAACCAAACTAACTAAACCTCTTGTCAAAGTTGGTGACAAATGCCATCTCTATTGAGAAGATAGGATTATCTTGCCGAATTGTCCCTCCTAACATGCCTATTTATCTTTAAACTCCAGTCTTGTTTAGTTGATGTAGGCTTTAGAATCACCAGACAATGAACATCTTAGGTCCCAGGAAAATTTTGGTCAGGGTTTAATAATTTCCCTGCCGTCTATTTCACTCCAGTTACTCCACAGCAATTGAGAGGATAATCCTAACATTTTTCCAGCCACATCTAGTACACTGAGGTCTCTTCCTCTGTGAGGCCCTATGAATTCTCCAGAGTTGATGATCTCTTTTCCCTGTGCTCCCACAGCACATCATAGCATTGAAGATGTTGAATTGTCGACTTACATAACTTTATCCCTTAGTAAGTTGTAAACACCTAGTGGGCCAGGAGCTTCTTTATTTCTGTATCTGAAACTCATAGCAAGGTGCCAGGCACACAATAGATGCTCAATATCTATATTACTGAATTAACTGAATGTTGCCCAAGGAATAAGTGGTGAAATTTTCTTGCAGTCTTGTTTACAGACCTCAGTCGAAATATTTATACACTCTCTGTGAGGGCACTGTGCTTGGCATGGGTAGCTGGCACGTAGAGGTTTTCAAACATTTTAGTAACATTCCTTCATTCAGACGAACTCTTAGAAGCCTGTTAGACAAAGCTATCCAGAGCACAAAGGGCCCTAGGAACCTGAGCACCCCCTAACTCCTACTTTTCTGCCCCGTTGGCACCCCCTACCCCTCGTTAATATCTCAGCATCGAGATCCAGGCTTATGATTTGCAGGGCAGCCTCCACTGGCCGGGTGCCGCGCCGCAGCCAGCGCCTAGGCCCCACCCCTGCGCCTCCGCCCCTCGGATCCCACGGGGTCCCTTGCGGCCCTCCCACTCCTCGCACCGTTGGATCGCTTTGCTCACGGCGCTATCTCTCGATAAAGTTGTTGTTGCGGCTTCCGCCGCGAGTGGAGGAAGATGGCGTCGGGTGGTGGTGGTTGTAGCGCTTCGGAGAGACTCCCTCCGCCCTTTCCCGGCCCGGAGCAGGAGTCCGAAGGGACGGCCGGGGGATCAGAACCCGAGGCTGGGGACAGCGACACCGAGGGGGAGGACATTTTCACCGGGGCTGCGATGGTTGTGAGTTGTCACCCCTCGGGGTAACAGGCGGGAGGGAACCCCTAAAGGGAAGCGAGGCTAAGCGAGAATCGGGGAGGTTGGGCAGAGTGGGCCCGGTGAGATCTTTCCTGGGTGTCAGCAGTCCGAGCCCGGGTACCCTGGATGTGCTCAGAGCGGTAGGGCCTGGCTTCCCGGCCCCGGGTCGGGAAGAGTAAAGAATAAGGGTTGTGGTGCCTTCGTCAGCTAGGTCCCTAATAGCCAAGAGCCGCCGACGCCGTCCTTTGACCCTGCAGTGTGGTGACTCCACGGATCCACGGAGTTATTTTGCTGGTCGTGTCCTGCCAAGGCTGATTTAGTCGGTCAGAATAAGCAAATGGGATCCAGACCTTTCTCCAGTCTTACTCCTTCTAAGATGAATAACGTTACGTGGAGTAGCCTGGGGTGGTGACCCGCCCACCAATTCTTTCTTTAGCCCAGCATTTACCGACAATAACCAAAGGCCTTTTCTGGATCATAGTTTACAAAAGTTGTGATTCTTCCGATCTCTGGGAAAATCAGGCCAGCGATAAGAGGCTGGTGGAGAGGTTCTGCCAGATAAACCACTATACAGATCAGAAGCTTTCTCCCTTTTAAAGGGATGCGTTCAACTGCCCAAGTACCTCATTGGGAGCAAATCTGAAATGTGAGGAGGTAATGGTGTTTTCCCGTGGTGTTAGTAGTAGGAGGCCTTGACTGTAAGTTGTTCAGGTTCTTGGCGTTTTGAACAAATAATTGGACAAAACGCACAAAATAACAAAGGAATGAAACAGAAACGTAGCAGCGAAAGCAGGAATTTATTAAAGGGAGAAAGCACTCCACAGGATGGGAGTGGGCCGGAGCAAGGGGCTCAAGAGCCCACTTACAAAGTTTTCTGGGTTTTAGGTGCTCCTTTTGGGGTTCCTATGGGTTACCCCTTAACTAGATAAAGGATTTGGTATGTGGCTAATTAAAGGCTGAGGTGAATTGGCTTCCTTTACAGATGAACGAATGGTCCCTGCTTGGCCCGGCCGATCTAAGGCACTCTTCCTTTCCATTTGAGAAGTGGTGGAAAAGGAGGGTTTCAGGGATAGAGCCTTTGATCCTTTACCATTTGGTTGTGTGGAGATGGGGTTTTTCCTTTTGGTTTAGCTTTAGGAAGTGGCCTTAATTGGCCTTAGGTTCCCTTAGATTCCCTGTCCCCAGGGAAGTCAGCACGAATTGGCCTTAGATTCCTTGTCCCCAGACCTCGATGTTTTCTATTTTAGAAAGTTAGCCTATCCCAGCACTTTGGGAGGCCGAGGCGGGTGGATCATGAGGTCAGGAGATCAAGACCATCCTGGCCAGTATGGTGAAACCCCGTCTTAAAAAAAAAAAGAAGAAGAAGAAGAAAGAAAGAAAGAAAAAAAGAAAGCATAAATTGGCCTCAGATTCCCTGCCCCTAAACCTTAGTGTTTTTCCTTGATTCAGCACAAATTTCCTTTAAGTTCCCTGCCTCCAGACCCTATTCTCCTGCCTCAATAATAAATATCCGGGTCTCTAATGAGAGTTAGGCATTGGAAAAAACTAATCTTTGTAATGTGGAAATCAGTAATCAGTTATGGAACCAGTAGAGATGTTTTGGCCTGTTTTATGAGAATATTTACTCATACCACTTGGTACAGGTTGTTCCATGCTGTAAAATTCATGCTGGGTCTGTGAATTTATCTGTTTTGCATAATGCTTTTCTTCATAGTAGCTACTCAGTGTGTAACCAACTAAATAAAACAGCTATAAATTCTTTATGCAACATGTAGTCTGAAAAAGTTTGAGGCTTTCTTCATTTATGTCAGATTTTCCCTGTCCTGTATTCAGAAATTGAGTTCATAATCTCAGCTTATAAGGTGCTTGATAATTCTAATAGAACAACTAAAACTGTCAAATGAAGTCTGTTATTCTGAAAAATAATACCTTTTTGTGACTATCATAAAACAGGAAAAACTTTTTGTTTGTTTTTAGAGATGTAGTCTCCCTGTGTTGCCCAGGCTTATCTTGAACTTCTGGGCTCAGTGGATCCTCCCTTTCTCCCAAGTAGCTGGGACTGCAGGTGCATGCCACTCGCCCTGAGAAATAATAATTCTTGCTGCTAGTTTAGTCTTTTTGCATGTTACTTAAAATAAATATTTAGTCTGTTCCTTAAAACCGCTGGAATGATGTACAGACGAGAATAGGAAAACAGGAACTCTGACACTGAAAGTGATTGGTTACATAGGCAAACGTTGATTTATTTTCCAAAAAGGAACCTGGAAGGGTGAGGAGTTATTTTCTAGAGTTATCTAAAGCAGTGGCTGAGTGCGGTGGCCCACACTTGTAATCCCAGGAGTTTGGGAGGCTGAGGCAGGAGGATCACTTGAGGCCAGGAGTTCCAGACCAGCCTGGCCAACATGGCAAAACCCCATCTCTACTAAAAATACAAAAATTATCCAGGCACGGTGGCATGTGCCTGTTCCCAGATAGGGAGGCTAAGACACAAGAATCACTTGAACCCCGGAGGCAGAGGTTATAGTGAGCCAAGATTGCGCCACCGCACTCCAGCCTAGGCAACAGAGCGAGACTCTGTCTCTAAATAAATAAATAGAAATTTTAAAAAAGAAGTACAGGAGGTTTCAGTTTAATTTATCTTACCATACTTTGTGGAGTTATCAATACCTCTTTTTTTGTAAGACTATAAAAATCCTTTGTCTAATTTCCAGCTAAAAGGGAGGTGAGGAGGTCAGAATGACCTTGTTCTACCACAGAAAGCATAATTATTTTTATTTAGATATGATCTAAGAAAACTGATTTGCTAAGGAAACTAAAATACCACCTGTAAGCCATTTTTCGAGCTACCCAACCTCATGTTAATCTTCAGGAAGCCAAGACCCCAAGATACCTCACTAGTTTAACTGTCTTCTTAAACAGCCATAAAGAACAAATTATAATCCAATTAATGCTTTAGTTGTGAGCCAGAGAAGATAGAGGATTGCAGTGCTTGTGGTATTTTAAAGAACAACATTGAAGAATAAAGTAAGAGTGTGGGCTTTGAAGTCTAATTTAAATCTAGGCTCTATGGTTTGCTAGTTTATCCTTGGACACAGTACTTAATTACTGTCTACAGTTTCCTCACCTGTAAAAAGTGAATAATATGGCTGGGCGTGGTGCGCGGTGGCTCAGGCCTGTAATCCCAGCCCTTTGGGAGGCTGAGGTGGGCAGATCACTTGAGGTCAGGAGTTCGAGACCAGCCTGGCCAACATGGTGAAACCCTGTCTCTACTAAAAATACAAAAATTAGCCAGGTGTGATAGCGGATGCTTGTAGTCCCAGCTGTTCGGGAGGCTGAGGCAGGAGAAACGCTTGAACCCAGGAGGCAGAAGTTGCAGTGAGCAGACATCATGCCACTGCACTCCAGCCTGGGTGACAAGAGTGTGACTCTGTCTCAAAAGAAAGAAAAAAGAAAAAGTGAATAATATGAGTATTTACCTCTACCACTACGGTGAAGATTAAATTAAAATGCCTGTAAAGCACTTAGAACAATTCCTTCCATTATAAACATTTAAAGAGTGCTTACTTTTTGAAGGCATGAGCTGCATTTGTTGGTGAGCATTTTGTAAATTAGAATTACTCTAAAAATAAAAAAATCCACAAAATTGAATAGTGGATTAGAAAAGTTAACCTTAAAAATGGGTAATACAGTTGATCAAAGTCAAAACTAACTATTATTAGCCTGGCATGGTGGCGTAAGCCTGTAGTCCCAGCTACTTGTGAGGCCGAGGTGGGAGGATCACTTGAGCCCAGGAGCCTGAGGCTGTGATGAGCTGGGATTGCACCACCGCACCTAGTCTGGGCAAAAGAGTGAAATCCCATCTCAAAACAACAACAGAACTGGTAATATTTATTTGATTAGCTAAAGCCGTCAAATAGACAATGACTTAATACCTTTTGTTTTTGTTTTTGAGACAGATTCACAGCCTTTTTGTCCAGGCTGGAGTGCAGTGGCACAATCTGAGCTCACTGCATCCTCTGCCTCATGGGTTCAAGTGATTCTCCTGCCTCAGCCTCCTGAGTAGCTGGGATTACAGGCATGCAGTACCATGCCTGGCTAATTTTTGTATTTTTAGTAGAGACAGAGTTTTACCATGTTGGCCAGGTTGGTCACAAACTCCTGACCCCAAGGGATCCACTTGCCTTAGCCTCCGAAAGTGCTGGGATTATAGGTGTGAGCCACTATGCCCAGCCAACTTCAATAGTATTTTGCTAATTTAAAGTTAATCTTCATCTTTTATTTTGTTGCATATTGGAGACAGGGGCACTGATGAATTTTGAAGTTGAGGCATGTAAAGTTTAAAACTAATTTATGGCATGCCTGTAATTTTTTGGGCATTGATACAACTGCTGCTGTTAATAATCCCATCTGCTCTCTTTTACAGCTGAGGAGGCTTTGTTAATTCAGCAATTAAAATGTGGTTTCATTTATAATTGAAAGAGCAGTCTTTGACATGCATCTCAGAATGTATAAACCAGTTACTTAAATGGGAAAGACTCTGCCAGGCACGGAGGCTCACGCTTGTAATCCCAGCACTTTGGGAGGCTGAGGTGGGCAGATCACGAGGTCAGGAGTTCAAGACCAGCCTGGCCAATATGGTGAAATCCTGTCTCTACTAAAAATACAAAAATTAGCCAGGCATGGTGGCATGCACCTGTAATCCCAGCTACTGGGGGGTTCTGAGGCAGGAGAATTGCTTGAACTCAGGAGGTGGAGGTTGCAGTGAGCCGAGATCATGCTACTGCACTCCAGCCTGGGTAACAGCAAGACTCCATCTCAAAAAAAAAAAAAAATGGAGAGACTCAAAAGAATTACTTAAATAAATGTGAAGTCATTGCTTTAAGACTACAAAAGAGTTCAGAGAGTTATGGAAGTTATGTATTAGCATTTAGGCAGGAAAGGACATGGTCTTTCAGAACTAGTCCTAAATCTGTGATCACTTTAACATCTTGCAAGAGGAGGCAAAAGCTTTTTACTTATTTGTTAATAAACACATATATACATACATACATACGTACATACCAGGTCTCTCTCTGTCTCCCAGGCTAGAGTGCAGTGCCGCGATCATGGCTCACTGCAGCTTCTACCTCTTGGGCTAAGTGATCGTCCCACCTCAGCTTCCTGAGTAGCATGTGCCACCATGCCCAGCTAGTTTTTAATTTTTTTTTTTTTTTGTAGCAATCGGATCTCCCTATGTTGCCCAGACTGGTCTCTTAACTACTGGGCTCAAGTGAGCTCCCAACTTGGCTTCCCAAAGTGCTGGGATTATAGGCATGAGTCACTATACTTGGCCCAAAAAATCTTTTTGAAAAAATTAAGATAAAACTCACATAACAAAATTTACCATCTTAATCATTTTTAAGTATATAGTTTATATTCACATTGTTAGCAAACAGAAGTCCAGAACCTTTTCATTTTGCAAATCTGAAACTCTATACTTATTAAACAGCTTCCACAGTCCCTGGTAATCAATCACCATTCTGACTTTGTTTCTGTCAGTTTGTCTACTTTCAAAACCCCATGTAAGTTGGAGTCGTACAGTATTTGTTTTGCAACTGGCTTATTTTACTAACACATTGTCCTCAAGGTTGCCCAGACTGGTCCATGTTATAACGTGTGACAAGATTTCCTTCTTTTTAAGGCTGAATAATATTGCATTTAATGTATATAGCACATTTTATTTATTCATCTGCCAGTGGACGTTTGGGTTTCTTTCCTCCTCTTGGCTCTTATGAATAGTGCTGATGTCAACATGATTGTGAAAATATTTGTCAAAATCCTGCCTTTAATTCTTTTGGATATATACCCAGTAATGGGATTCCTGGATTGTGTGGTAGTTCTATTTTCAGTTGTTTGAAGAACCTCCATACTGCTTTCCATGGTAGTTGCACCGTTTTACAGTCCCACCTCAGCTTTTTAAAACCTGTTTAATTTTGTATCCTAACCAACCTCTGGTAAAGATACCAAATTACAGCTAGATAGGAGGAATGACCTCACTTGCTGCCTTACTGTAGAGTGAATTTGGTTATTTATTGTATATTTTCAAAAAGCTGAGAGGATTTTGAATGATTATAGCACAAAGAAATGATAAATGTTTGAGATGCTAGATATACTAATTATCCTGATTTGATTATTGTACATTGTATGCACATACTGAAATATCACTCGGATTCCCATAAACATGTACAATTGTCAACTAAACATAAAAAGAAAAAAGAAAAAATTTTTAAAGGAATGATGCTTGTTAAAGATTTTTTGTAGATATTATCAAGATTTTTTTTAAGTTTCCTTCTGTTGCTGTCTGATAGGAATTTTACAATATCTATTGAATTTTATTATTTTTTGACATCGCTTGGTTATAGGGTTTCTGTCTTAAATCTGTTATATGGTGGATTATGTTTTTTTAATGTTGCTTTACTGGAATAGACTCAACAAGGTTATGGTATATTGTCTCTTTTATATTTTTTATTGATAAAGTTATACAGATTTTTGGGATACACATGGTATTTTGATACCTGTATACATGGTGTAATGACCAAATCAAGGTATTTGGGATATTCATCACCTCAAACATTTATCTTTGCGTTGAGAACATTAGAATTCTTCCCTTTTAGCTCTTTTGAAATATACAATAAATTATTGCTGACTATAATCCTCCTATTATACTATCAAATACTAGAATTTATTCCTTCTGTCTAACTGTATTTTTGTTCCCATTAACCAACTTGTCTTCATCCTCCCAGCCTTCCCTTCTCAGCTTCTGGGAATCACCATTGTATTCTCCACCTCCATGAGATCTGTGTTTTTGGCTCCTACATATGAGTGAAAATACTTGATACTTGTCTTTCTGTGCCTGGCTTTTTTTCACTTAACATAATGACTGCCGGTTCCATCCATGTTGCTCTAAATAACAAGAGTTCATTCTTTTTTATGCCTGAATAATAAATAGTTCATTTTTTTATATACCACATTTTTTTGGGGTTTGGTATTGTGGTTTTTTTTTTTTTTTTTTTTTTTGACAGGGTTTGCTCTGTCTCCCAGGCTGGAGTGCAATGGTGCAATCATGGTTCACTTAAGCCTTGTCCTCCTGTGCTCCGCTGATCCTCCCACCTTAGCCTCCCAAGTAGCTGGGTCTACAGATGCATGCCACCATGCCCAGCTAATTTCCGTATTTTTTGTAGAGATGGGGTTTTGCCACATTGCCTAGGCTGGTGTCAAACTCCTGGGGTCAAATGATCTGCCCTCCTTGGCCTCTCAAATTGTTGGGATTACAGGTGTGAGCCATCAAGCCTAGCCTATACCACATGTTCTTTATCCATTCATCCATTCGTGGACACTTAGGTTGATTCCGTATCTTGACTCTTGTGAATAGTATGCTATAATAAACATGGACATGCAGAAGAAATATATATACTTTGATGTATTTCCTTTCTTTTGAATACATATCCAGTAGTGGGGTTGCTGTATGCTATGGTAGTTCTATTTTTAGTTCTTTTAGTAACCTCCATACTGTTTTCCATAACGGCTATACTACTTCACATTCCCCCCACAGTGTATGAGTGTTCCCATTTCTCCATATCCTTGCCAACATTTGTTCTTTTACATCTGTGTTAATAAGATAAACCTGTAGAATTGTATGGTTTGGGGATTAAGATTATATGGTACTTTCTTTTTCTATTCTTTCAGGAATGTTTATACAATTGGAATGATCTGTTTCTTAAAAATTGGTGGTACTCAGCTGTAAAACTGGGCCTCGTATTTTTGTTTAGGCTTTATGGAAAGATTGTTAACTATAAGCAGTTTATTTCTTTTTGAATGTTTATAGGATAACTTCTTTAGATCTGGACAGACTTTGTTTTATTGAAAGCCGTAAGGAGATTTATGGTTCAGCTGGCTAATACTTTAATTCTCTGTTCTGTGAAACATGCATGCATGGTTGTACCCAAAGATGTAACCCATCCTCATTAAGTTTCTTGATATTAGCCCTTCTCTGGTCTTAACTAGACTTCTGAAAGTGAATCTATATAAAAGTACCTTTAAACAAAGATATATTGCTTAGTTTGTTTAGTTACTAGTATAGTAATTTACAGCTAATATTAGGAAATAGTCATGTGTAAGTTTCCCTCTAGTGTGTAATGTTTTCTACAGGGATGTTGCCTCAGACACTTGTTTTTGGAGTTAGCATTACATCAAGTGGTCAGATCCGGTCTGAAATTCCACATTATAGTGAACATATTTTTTTTTTTTTTTTTTGAGACAGAGTCTTGCTCTGTCACCTAGGCTGCAGTGCAGTGGCGCAATCTCAGCTCACTGCAACCTCCACCTCCCAGGTTCAAGCATTTCCCTGCCTCAGCCTCCCCAGTAGCTGAGATTATAGGCGCCCGCCACCATGCCCAGCTAATTTTTGTATTTTTAGTAGAGACGGGGTTTCACCATGTTGGCCAGGCTAGTCTTGAACTCCTGACCTCATGATCCACCTGTCTTGCCTTCCAAAGTGCTGGGATTATAGGCATGAGCCACTGCGCTCAGCCTATTGTGAACAGGTTCTTGAAAAAAGTTGCAGGTATATGCAAAGATTCATTTTAGTGCTCAGCTCAAATAGTAAACAAGTTTTACTTCTCATAAGTTTAGATTTCCCTGAAGTACATAAACTCATTAATTTCCTGATCATTGTATTGTACTAGCAATTAGCTCTCAGAATTATGGAGGAAAAGCTAATACAAGTAATTATAAAGGACTACTTTTGGAGTAAAGGGAGAAACTTTTAAAGATGGCTAATAGGCCAGGTGCAGTGGCTCACGCCTGTAATCCCAGCACTTTGGGAGGCCAAGGTGGGTGGATCACCTGAGGTCAGGAGTTCAAGACCAGCCTGGCCAGCATGGTCAGGCTATACTAAAAATACAAAAATTAGCTGGGCGTGGCAATGCACGTCTGTAATCCCAGCTACTCGGGAAGCTGAGGTAGGAGAATCACTTGAACCCAGGACGCAGAGGTTTTAGTAAGCCGAGATTATGCCACTGCACTGCAGCCTGGGCGACAAAGCCAGACTCCATCTCAAAGAAAAAAAAAAGGATGGCTAATAATAACCTGACTTAAAATTTATTTAAAGTTTGGGTTTGGGATTGGGCGGGGTGACTCATGCCTGTAATCCCAGCATTTTGGGAGGCCAAGGCAGGTGGATCACCTGAGGTCAGGAGTTCAAGACCAGCCTGGCCAACATGGCAAAACCCTGTCTCTACTAAAAATACAAATATTAGCTGGGTGTAGTAGCATGCACCTGTAGTCCCAGCTACTGGGGAGACTGAGGCAGGAGAATCACTTGAACCCAGGAGGCAGAGGTTGCAATGAGTCAAGACTGTACCACTGTACTCCAGCCTGGGTGACGGAGTGAGACTCTGTCTCAAAAAACATTAAAAATAAAAATATATATATATGGGTTGGGGCTTATGAGAGAAGCAATAAAGGTTGCAGTCAGACTTCTGGTTTCTTTAAGGGGTTGCCAACCCTTCGCTTACTTAGGTGGGAAGGCCACTCTGATAACTTGGCCATTTGCAATTCATTAGGTTGGATTGGGGAGAAGAAAAAAAACAATCTCTCTTCCTTGGTTCTCAAGCTTCTCAATACTCTTAAATAACTTTTGACATAAATAAATCATGAGTAGTTGATAGTTGCTAGAGCAAGTGGCCATAAGTATCTCATCTCCAGGAAAAGCTGTTGCTCAACTTTTTCTGGCTTATTATTTTGCTTAGTCAAATGGACAGCTGGAGCTTCATTCTGCTTTCAGAGCACATTTGAACTGGGTTTGCTTTTTTAATTTAGAAGGTAATCCACCCATTAGTACTCTGATCTTTCTGCAGTTTTCTAGGCCCATCTAAGTTTTGTTAGTTTGAGACCCAAAAAGTTTAGTTGGGAAATTACACCAGATAATTTAGTAGAATGTCTGAGGCTAAATTTGGGGGCTCATAAGGTCTCTAATGGCCTTGCTTTTCCTTAACTAGCTCGCTGGTCAGCTTTATGCTGTTTTCCCCATCCTTCCAGCTCTCCCTCTTCCATTTTCATTAGTCCCTCTATATCTCAGAAGTTATTTACCTTTTTTGTGCTGTGGTTAAAAAAAAAAAAATCAAGTTAATTGGCAGGCTAGTAAAGCCTGTGGACACATTCCCAGAATAATGTTTTTAAATGTGTAAAATAAAATACATGAGATTATAAAAGAAACCAATTATATTGAAATATGGTTTTAATACATTAAACAATTTTACATTAATAACGTACTTAAATAGAGATGAGCATCAATGACACTTGGAGATCTATAAAAACTATAATCTCAAATAAAAATACCTAGTATCAGCTATAGTCTCAGGTACTGCTATTGCTATTGTGGTTTGTTGCCTATCTTTATGATTATTGGAAATGCCAATTTTCAGTTCACGGTTAATGAAAATGAAATTATAATAATTTTAATCCCATGCAAGTTCATAGACTACCCCTTGAAATATGTGGCTAATGGGCCCCAAGATAAGAATCCCTAGTTTAACTCCTTAAGCTGTGGAGTTAAACACTGAATGTTCATTCTCTCAAGCACAAATACTTTTAGTGCATCTGTGCCAGTTTTGAAATGTGGTGGGAGAGGAGTCATTCTCTGCTGTAGGCAGAATAATGCCTCCCCCACTCCCCGCCCAGTGAATATGTTAGGTTATGTGGCAAGGGGGAGTTAAGGTTGAAGACGGAATTAAGATTGCTAATCAGCAGACCTTAAGATATGGAAATTATCCTGGATTATCTGGGAGGGACAGTATAATCACACGGGTCCTTAAAAATGTAAGACAGGCTGTGAAAGACGATATGGAAGAGTCGGGAAGAGAGATGTGACATTGCTGGCTTTGAAGATGGAAGAAATGGGCTGTGAGCCAAAGAACCCTAGAAGCCAGAAAGGGAAAGGAAGCAGATTCTTTCCTAGAACCTCCAGAAAGGGACTCAGCCCTACTGACACTTTGATTTTAGTCCAGCAAAACCCCTTGGACTTTTTCAGAACTACAAGATAATTTGCATTGTTTAAATTGTTAAATTTGTGATAATTTGTTGCAGAAGCAATAAAAACAAATAGGCCATCCTGCTTCATTCATTTTTCCCTAGAAGTAAAGAAGTAAAGGTGGCAAAACCAGCAGTCTTTCTTTTTTTTTTTTTTTGAGATGGAGTCTTACTCTGTTGCCCAGGCGGGAGTATAGTGGCACAATCCTGCTCACTGCAACTTCTGCCTCCCGGATTTCAGCGTTTCTCCTCCCTCAGCCTCCTGAGTAGCTGGGATGACAAACATACGCCACTATGCCTGGCTAATTACTATATTTTTAGTAGAGACGGGGTTTCACCATGTTGATCAGGCCAGTTTCAAACTCCTGACCTTGTGATTCACCCACCTCAGCCTCCCAAAGTGCTGTGATTACAGACGTGAGCCACCGCACCTGGCCAACCAGCAGTATTTCATGCTAAGTTCTTCCAGGGTAATTTTTTAAAGACTCCATGGCTGCTCCCTTATGATTTGGGTAAAGCTCCTGGGATTGATTTATTCCTAATTGTCCTTGCTTGTTACATTAGTGTGATTACACAACTCCTTAGCTCTATCTTGCCTTACTATAAACTATACTAATTTTTCCTCAAAAAATGAATTACCTAGTCCACCAAGAGCTATGTGACCTTAGCATTTAATATGGATTTGACCTCTAAATACAGTTGAGTTTCAACAGCACCTACCCTTTTGAGATCTCTTGACTATAATGAAAGGGTTCTGCATGGAGCAAAGAGCAGTTAAGCAACATGAGGAAGCATCACAACTGGACAACCTAAAGGGAAATTGTCCTGAATTACAGCAGTACTTCAAGCAGTGAATGGCTGCATCAGCTCTCAGGGGCAGCAAGCCCATGCCTGTCCTTCTCTGAGCTAAGAAAATTGTGCTAGTGGCCTAGAATGGCTTTGAGGCTGGTAATTGTGGAGAAATATCTGCTCCTAACAAAAGTGCTCGCTCTCTCTGGCACATCTTTCTAGTACCTGTCTGCAAATTAGTATTGGTCTGTCTGTATCCTCTTTTAATTATAAACAGAAGCAGCTGAGCTCTTAAACAGGCTTATCAGTAGAACCACTGGCTATAATTAACAGCCAAAGGGAGTAAGCAAATGTTGGACATCCCAGCTAGGATTTTAGCTGCTAAAAGAAAAAAAAAAAAAAAAAGCAAGGACAGTTCTTTGGCTTTTTTTTTCTATATCACAAACAGTATTTTCATCACAGAGAATAGTTTGTTGCCTAGAAATTTAGCCCTTTTCACACAGGTGAATAGTTATGTGACGTATTGACTGCTAAGGAATATAAATATGAATTATAAAGCAAGGCTTATTTTTCATATTGTTTTACCATTCAGTGTAATCAATGTGCTTTCCCCTTCTCTCAAAATAATTTCTTTATAAAATTTTAACTGTTGATTAAAATTAGCTTTCTACACTTTAATAATACTAATAAATAATCAGCCTTTTAACCTTAGACATAGCATATAAAGTGTGTTATAATGTCCAGGTGGCTTTGTATTTTGAAAACGTGCTATTACTATGGACTCAAATCTCATAGAAGACTTGTTTTCTGTTAACAGCTCTGTGTGGATATAGGATACTGTGAGCATGGGTCTATTTCTTTAAAAGTGGGTCTGCTCAGTTGTTTTAAAAATCTGATCTTAAGTAAAACTTGATGATAATATTATGCCTCGAAGGCCAACTGTGTACAAGGTACTCTTCAGCATTAAAAAAAACTTAATTTTTCCAGTGCTGAAAATAAATTTGATAAGGACAAAAATAAAACATCAAAAGAGCTGGGCATGATGGGTCACACCTGTAATCTCAGCACTTTGGGAAGCTGAGGTGGGCAGAGCTCCTGAAGTCAGGAGTTCGAGACCAGCCTGGCCAACATGGTAAAACCCCATCTCTACTAATAATACAAAAATCAGCCAGGCATGGTGGCAGTCACCTGTAATCCCAGCTACTGAGGAGACTTAGGCGGGAGAATTGCTTGAACCTAGGAGGTACAAGTTGTAGTGAGCCGAGATCATGCCATTACATCCAGGCTGGGTGACAGAGTGGTCTCAAAAAAAAAAAAAATTCAAAAGAGAAAACATTAGGGAGGGGTATTGTACAGTATGCAGGATAAAAGGTTAACATATTTATGTGTAAGAAAAATCCACACCTAGGGTGGGCACGGTGACTCACTCCTGTAATCCCAGCACTTTGGAAGGCTGAGGCAGGCAGATCACTTGAGGTTAGGAGTTTGAGACCAGCTGGCCAACATGGTGAAACCCCATCTCTACTAAAAATACAAGAAAGTTAGTTGGGTATGGTGCACACCTGTAGTCTCAGCTACATGGGAGGCTGAGGCATGAGATTGCTTGAACTGGGTTGGTGGAGGTTGCAGTGAGCCAAGACTGCACCACTGCACTCCAGCCTGGGTGACAAAGCGAGACTCCACCTAAGAAAAAGAAAAAGAAGGAAGGAAAAAGAAAGAAAGAAAATGCACACCTAATGCCAACTTAGCATAGAAAAATAGGTAAAGAATATCAAGGCAAGTCATGGGTTCAAATGACTAGCAAACGAGTGGAAAGAAATTTTCACACTCAACCTAGAGAAGTTTTTTTTTTTTTTTTTTGAGACGGAGTCTCACTCTGTTGCCCAGGCTGGAGTGCAATGGCCTCCCAAGTAGCTGGGACTACAGGCATGTGCCACCACACCTGGCTATTTTTTTATATTTTTGGTAGAGACAGGGCTTTGCCATGTTGGCCAGGCTAGTCTTGAACTCCTGACCTCAGGTGATCGGCCTACCGCTGTCTTCCTAAGTGTTGGGATTACAGGCATGAACCACTGCGTGTGGCGCAAAGATTTTTTTAAAAGAGAGAATGCTTAGTGTTGCTGTGGATGCAGCACTCATACACTTCTGCGGGAATATAAATTGTTGGTCTTTCTGGAAGGGAGCTTAGTAGAGCCTTTGAAACTCTTATGTCCGATAGTACTACTATATTTTTTTTTTTTTGAGATGGAGTTTTGCCCTTGTTGCCCAGGCTGGATTGCAATGGCACGATCTCGGCTCACCGCAACCTCCACCTGCGGGTTCAAGCGATTCCCCTGCCTCAGCCTCCCGAGTAGCTGGGATTACAGGCATGAGCCACCATGCCCGGCCGATAATACTACTTAAGAATCTATCCCAAGAAAATAATCAGATGTGGATTTATATATAGAATGGATCTCACAGTAGTATTTGATAAAACCTGGAAACTATTCAGCCTTAGAGGAATGATTATGTTGTGGTATATCCATATGATGGAGAGTTAAGTAACTAAAAGTGGGATTTTTGTACAGTTCTTAATGACATGAGAAAATGATAGGCAGTAGAGGGGAAAAAAACAGGATAGAGTTTTACAAAGGTAGAAGATTAATTTTGTAAGAGAACTACAGAAGACAGATCAGGGTAGTAAGTAGGGTCATCAGTCTATCTTCAGCTCTCTTAGAACTCAGCCATGTGTGATTTTTGGGATGGAGTCCCAAAGGATATCTGAGAGCAGTTTTCTATTCTCACAGGTAGTTGTTACCTAGCTTAATAAGGGAACACAAGTCTGTTTTAATCACAGTGTGGGTTTTTGTTTTTGAGACATGGTCTTGCTCTGTCACCCAGGCTGGAGTGCAATGGTGTGATCATGGCTCACTGCAGCCTCGACCTCCTGGGCTCAAGTGATCCTCCCACTTCAGCCTCCAAAGTAGCTGGGGCTACAGGTATACACTATCAGGCCTCACTACTTAAAAAAAAAATTTTTTTTTTTCTAGAGACAGAATCTCACTGTGTTGCTGAGGCTGGTGTCCAACTCCTGGGCTCAAGCAGTCCTCCCCTCTCAGCCTTCCAAAGTGGTGGTGTTATAGGTGTGAGCCACCACACCTGGCCACAGTTTGGGCTTTTGAAGAGGGTTGGGTGGAGGAAGAGAGATATTAGTACTCTAGTTATCACTGCAGTATCCCATTCATGTGGGTCTGTCTCTTGCGGGAAAGACAGACTGCTGTTCTAACACTGCTCCCGAAAACATTTGTAGTCATTAACCTTCCAAGTTTAGATGGTAGATCAGAAATTGAAAGCTGGCTTTATTCATCTTCATATCACAGGAACGGGTCCTTCTAGTCGTTTTTTAAATGGCTAAATTCTAACCTATGCCTTTTCTGTTGCTTTAGTCTCCCCCATGGGCTACTGGCTATTAGTAAATTATATTTGTATACACGTATTATTAATGCATACTGGATTTTAATCTCTCATAGATCTCCACTTGGGGATGACTGGTGTCAGTGGGAAGTAAATGAAATCAGGCGGCTTCATATGAGATCTGTGTACTGTGCAAGAGTATGGGAAGGAAGTAGTTGTGGAAGAAAGTGGTTGGTGATTGGTGATGTGTGAAGCAAAAGGGAAATACTGCTTTTGTACTTATCCTGTCTCTGTCTTTCTGCGGTGATTTTTCGGTTTTGTTTTCAAGACTGTCGAAGCAGCTAGAGGACAGGACCACTGTCTCTAACAGACTTGGAACAACATTTAAGCTTATACAACTAAGTGTTCATGAAACTTCATTAGCATAGACTAGTTCCAGTAGAAGGATTGTTTGTTCATATAAGTCTAAATATTGGTATGTTTCTTTTCTTGTTCTTTTTTCTTTAAAAAAAATTTAAGACTAGTCAAGTGTAGTAGTGAGAAGTAGGGAAATGTCGAACAAGGAGTTTGATCTATAACTGACTGTGAACCATCAATTGAGTTAACTCACTACCTTCAGACCAGCTAAGAGTTTCTTTTCTGAAATGTGGCCCCAATATTTGGATGAAGCTATTTGCAAATTTAGAGTACCCAAATAGATCTGTCATTTCACTTTGTTCACTGGGTCAGAAAAGCTCTATCTCCAAGGAACAAACTTTCTCAGATTTGTTAAGGAAATATTTCGTAAAAGTTTCCTTAAGCCAAGTCTTTTAACTGATTTGCCCTTAGGGTCTGACTTCAAAACCCTGCAATACCACACCACAGCTTTTGAAGCCAGATTCTCAGCTTTCAGTTCATGTTCTGCACAATCCAGCTTTGTTCACCCTGGTACTGGTCTGGGGACCCACCCCACCCTTGTTTGCGGCTGATCCCTGGGCTTTGAATAAAGGCCATGAACTGACTTTATTTTCACCATGTACCCACTAGGCTTAGCATGACTAGTTTTAATTCTCCTAGCTTGACACAAGGTGCTATTGAAAATTATATCTGTGTGTGTTAAGAATGAAAAGATAAGTTATACTTATAAACAGCATTAGAACGTAGTGTTATACCTTCCTTTGCGTGTCAGATGGATTGGTAATATCCACACAGCTGGGCTTCAGTTAACTGTTTAGCCAGGGCCATAAAGTAACCATGGGTCAGGGCTTGAATTCTGGACTCCAGTGACGTATCCTGGTCACTAGAATGTGCACAGTCAGCATTTGAAAGAACAAAGGTCATCAACTGAGAAAGAGAAATACATTTGGACAGGTTCTTTTGAAAATTATCTGTGTGTACACATACCCATGTTAGTATCATGTGCTTTGGGATAGGGCATTTTAGCAAGGTTATGTTGTTAGAAATTCACCCTAAAATGTATGAACTTAATTTTACTCTGTCATTACTTGGGCAGCACTTAACATTACTAATAATGATTTGCTGTTTATTGAACTGGTTGATTGATGGCGATTCAGGGAGGCATTAAAAGTTGCTTTCTAGGCAAGTTGGGTTTGTTTTTCATGGTAATGTTGTATTCAGAGTATCTCTTTGTTTTCAGAGTAAGCACCAGTCTCCAAAGAGAACTACATCCCTTCTTCCTATCAACAATGGCTCCAAAGAAAATGGGATCCATGAAGAACAAGACCAAGAGCCACAGGATCTCTTTGCAGGCAAGTTTAGACTCAAAAGTTATTCTAGAAACCTCCCAAATGGCTTTGTCAAGTTGCTGAGTTAAAGTCAAAACCAAAAAAAAAAAAAAAAAAGCATTGGGAACATAACTTTATGTAAAATACTTTTGTGGAGGATTCCAAAGTACGTGAAATACAGGCCCTGCCATCAAGATTCTTTCAGATTTAGGGAGTAAGACATAAATACACAACTGTTTAAGAAGGCAAGTTAAACTGTTAAACAATAATAGAAATGCAGCTGGAGGAATGATAGAAATACTAAGTCACAGGAGCTCAGAGGAGTGTGAGACCAGTGACTAAAGCAGTGCCTGTAGCCTTGGACAACCAAGACTAGGAATAAGAAATGCATTTGGTGGCATAATCCGAAATATGGGCATAGTGGTACAAAACCGAAACAAAAGTTTTATTAAATGACTTGCTCTTACTACTAATAATACAACCTGAAACTTTCTGTTGTTTCCTTTTTCAGTGCTCTTTGCAACCCATTGAATTGATTTCACAATCGATCAACAAGCTGTAACCTCCAGTTTGAAAAACACTGGTATAGGACAGTTTCTCAACCTTGGCACTATTAACATTTTGGGCTGGATAATTCTTTGTTGATGGGAGCTGCCCTGTTCTCAACAGAGTGGGTGCTTTTGCTCCCCAGAAGGCATTTGGAAATGCTTAGAGACATTTTTGGTTGTCACAGCTGGGAGTGCTACCGTTATCTAGTAGGTCGAGGCCATGGATGCTGCCTAAACACTCTATACACCAGACAGGCCCTCACAACAAGGAATTATTCAGCCCAAAATGTCAGTAGTCCTAATGTTGAAAAAACCCTGGTCTAAAGTGATCTTGGGCCAGGCACAGTGGCTCCCACCTGTAATCACAGCACATTGGGAGGCCAACACGGGTGGATCACTTGAGGTCAGGAGTTCGAGACCAGCCTGGCCAACATAGTGAAATCCTGTCTCTACTAAAAAATACAAAAAATTAGCTGGGTACAGTGGTGCATGCCTGTGCTCCCAGCTACCCAGGAGGCTAAGGCAGGAGACTTGGTTGAACCCAGGAGGTGGAGGTTGCAGTGAGCCAAGATCATGCCACTGCAGTCCAGCTTGGGCGACAGAGTGAGGCTCTATCTCAAAAATAAATAAAGTGATCTTAGAGGAAGCAGCATTTATATAGGAGAAAAGGAAAAAAGGGCCCCATGCTTGGGCAGGAAGTATAAGGCATGTTTGAGCAGCAAGTCAGTAAAGTTGGTGGACCACAGCAGGACATTCTTGGAGAAGTCATGGAAGATAAGGCTGGAAATGTAATTTGGGAACAGATATTGGAGGACCTTAGACATTAGTAATTCGAGTCTCGATTTTCATCTTAATGCCAATTAAAAACTATTGGCAGCTTTGTTTAAGGAATGTGAAAGTAATGATTTAGGAAGACTGACCAAGTGGAATTGGAGTTTTATTAAATTAGTTGCAGTGGGCAGAGAGCAGAGAGTTTTTAGAAAGCAATGACAAATTAGTTAAAGGATGAAATGGCAAAGACTGAACATAGGTAATAAAAGCAGGAAAGAAAAGGCGAAAACTTTTCAAAAGGGAAATCAATAAAATCTGATTTTACTGATTGAATATAATGGGTGTCAAAAAAAATGGGGATTGATGACCAAGTCAAAGGTTTTAAGTCCAAGGATTGAGAAGTAAATGGTATCGTAGAACCACATTCTAAAGAAACTGGCTTTGGGGGAAAAAGAAGTTAGCTTTGGTTTTAGGTACTTTGAGTTTGAATGCAAAGGGATATACCCAGGAGGTGACTTGAACTTTTCTTTCCTACCTGAAGAAAGAAAAGAACTGGACATACGGGAATCATCTTTCTAACAGTGGTAGTTGAAACTTCCATGTGAACGAGATCTTCAAAGAGTGAATGGTGTGGAGGGAGAAAAGAGGGTAGAGGGTAAGATCTTGGGATGATTCTCATGTTAGAACTCCAGTAGGAAATTTAAAAGACATACAAGGGAAGAAGAGGTTAGAAGAAGGAATATAAAAATTGAGATTTTCCACTTCCCTTTATCCCTGAAATTTAATATATAGTATTTATTCTGGGATTGATTAGTTTTTGGATAAAATTTCTGAAGGATGCCAGGCACAGTGGCTCACGTCTGTAATTCCAGCACTCTGAGAGGCCAGGGTAGGAGGATTGCTTGAGCCCAGGAGTTAAGACCAGCCTAGGCAACATAGCAAAACCTCATCTCTGTTAAAAAAAAAAAAAATTTTTTTTAAAGTTCTGGAGGATAAATGACATGAAGAGAAATAATGAATTTTCTTTGGTTATATGACAGATTGAAAAGAAAGTGAATTTTCTATCTTTGGGACCTTAACATTTATATGATCTTTCCTTATAAGAAGACCTGACCTGACATTTTAGTGTGATAGTTACCCAGTGATGGCATTCTATGCATATGAACATGTAGATCTTTATTAGGGACATATTTGTTAGTAGTAAGGGTTCTGATTTACTTTATTACTCCACCAGTTTTATAAGTAGCCAATACCTGCCTCACTTCTAAGAAAGGAACATAAGATATCTCTACAATGGAATGTCTACAATGAGACATTTAGTTTAGGACTTCAGGAACTTCTCAGTTGTTTTAGATATTTGACTGTGAAAACTTAAATGTTCTGATTTCATTTTTTAAATGATAAATCTAGTGATGATCAGAGTCTCTGATGGAGCCTGAATGCTTTTCCATTACTCTTAACCGGAGTTCAAAGAAAAAAAGCATGTTCTAATAATAAGTTTTGGCATCTTTTTCACATGAATTTCAGTAGAAGATGCACAGCTCTTCAAATGGTTTTTCTTAATTATTATTATTTTTTTGAGACAGGGTCTCACTCTGTTGCCCAGGCTGGAGTTTAGTGGTATGATCATGGCTCACTGCAGCCTCAGCCTCCCAGGCTCAAGTGATCTTCCCTCTCAACCTCCTGAGTAGCTAGAACTACAGGTGGGGGCCACCATGTCTGGGTAATATTTGCGTGTGTGTTTTGTTTTATTTTTTGTAGAGACAGCCTTTTGTCATGTTGCCCAGGCTGGCAAAAGGTTTTTAGTAGCATTCTAATAAGCCAAATATTTTAAGTGAGTGATAATTCCTATTTCACTTCCAAACATGTTTATTAACCGAATTATTTGTGTGAGACCTGCATGGTGGTCAATATCCTACACATACTTCAACTGGTGCTTGTTTCAGAGACTCCTAACATTCTAACATGTTCATTATATGTGTAGTTTCAGTCAAAAATTTATTTATAACTTCCCCAAAACTTTTCTAATAGCCTACTGTTGACTGGAAGCCTTACCAGTAAGATAATCAATTAACATGTCTTTTGTAAGTTAGCTAGTAAGCTAGAGAAAAGAAAGCTAGAGAAAAGAAAATGTTATTAAGAAAATCATAGAAAGGAAAATATATTTACTTTTCATTAAGTGGAAGTGGTTCATCATAAAGGTTTTCATTCTTGTCATCCTCACACTGAGTAGGCTGAGGAAGAGGAGGGGTTGGTCTTGCTGTCTCAGGATGGCAGAGACAGAAGAAAATTCATGTATAAAAATTAGGAAAAAAAATTGGGCCTGATATTGTGAAAAATTAAAAAATAATAATAATAAAAGGCTGGGGGCTGTGGCTCACGCTTGTAATCCCAGCACTTTGGGAGGCTGAGGTGGGCGGATCACGAGGTCAAGAGATCTAGACATCCTGACCAACATGGTGAAACCCCGTCTCTACTGAAAAATACAAAAATTAGCTGGGCGTGGTGGTACGTGCCTGTAGTCCTAGCTACTCAGGAAGCTGAGGCAGAAGAATCACCTGAACCAGGAGGCGGAAGTTGCAGTGAGTCTAAATCGCGCCACTGCACTCTAGCCTGGTGCCAGAAAGAGACTCCATCTCAATAATAATAATAATAATAATAAAGAAAATTCATGTATAAATGAATCCATGCAGTTCAAACCTGTATTGTTCAAGGATCGGCTGTGCTTTTCTGCTTGTTTTATACTCCCACCCCAGAGTAAGATTATGTTACCACCTTTCTCGCTTTCCTGATAGAGATCAGATTTCATTTCTAACAGTGTGGCAACCTTGTTTGCAGACATGATTCACGTTTAATGATTAGAACACGATCTGGAACTTGATTATGCATATAGGCATATACACATAAACCATCATCTCTGGTTTTGTTTTAGCTCCAAATGGAAAAGAAGAAAAAACAGCATTCTTTGAATTTCCTAAGACTAAAATAGAATACCTACTGATCAGACCAAACCCAAATGGATATTTACATTTTTCATTACTAAAAAGGAAGAGTTTTAACTGTTTAGGCTTAGAGCATCTAGTTCCATTGCTCCAAGTTAAAAGTGCATTCTTTTTATTTGGATAAAAAAATTTAATGCCTAAAAATGGTACATAATGCTATTTTTAAAGTCTTTTCTCTGGAACACTGAGAGAATGAGTCGTTCTGTTCAACTGAGTTCTCCCCAGATAGCCAAAGATTTTCAGATATTACATGTGTTTTTTTTTCCCCAAATTGGATAGCATATATTAAGTATAATTGAACCTTTACAAGGAGATCTAAACTATTATGAAAAATTCTTAAACCATGCTAAAAAAACAGTACTGTCCTCAGGTATGGAAAACTGCTCTTTCCCAAATGTTGCTGTGTTTGTATCTTGGCTCCATTTTTTTTTTTCTAGCTTATAGTTTTCCTGACTCTTGCTTTGATGTCATTTTTTTCCTGTCAGTATGCCTGCCTCTTCTATCATATTGGTGTGTAAAGCAAGTATCTGAACTTCTTTTAGAAACAATTGTAACAAAAATAAATAGGGTTCATACAATGTTCTAAAGGAATACTCCTAAGATTAAAATTGGTAAACTAAATTAGCTGGGCATGGTGATGCACACCTGTAATACCAGCTACTCAGGAGGCTCAGGCAGGAGAGTCACTTGAACCCAGGAGGCAGAGGTTACAGTGAGCCCAGATCATGCCACTGCACTCCAGCCTGGGCAACAGAGCAAGACGCCATCTCAATCAATCAATCAATCAATCAATATTTTTTAAAAGTAAAATAAAATCAATAAATTTATTTTGGCTGTGTCTTTTTGCTTATCGTTAGTTCTTCCCTTAATTCTAGGTAGGAGAGGGTAGCCAAGTGGTTGTATTGGGAAAGGAGAAGGAGGTTGTTCTACTAAGCCTGTGCTAGAAGAACACTTCCCTTACCATTCTCCCCTTTTCTCCTTGTAAACATTTTATGACTCTTAGTCTGACAGCCTCTATGTATTAAGAATGCTTGCTATTGTTCTTGTGAGTTCTCAGCCTATAGAACTGAAGTTTAGCCTTCAAAGACCCATTACTGACCTTCATTTAAAAATATCAACTGTTTTTAGATGCCACAGTGGAGCTATCCTTGGACAGCACACAAAATAATCAGAAGAAGGTGCCAGCCAAAACGCTCGTTTCTCTTCCTCCACAGGAAACCACAAATTCTTCGAAGCCCCAGCCAACCTATGAGGAGGTGAGAATCTGTGCTGATGGTCTTATCACTTTTAGATATTCAGAATTGTGTGCTGCCAGTCTGAAGTGCAGTTGAGTATGAACCTTAAGAAAATATTTATGACTCTTGAAGGAGATCTTTATGGTTACTGGACAGCCAAAATCCAATACAGGAGTCTTTCTTGGGCAGAATATCTATTGCCCATAGCAGAATGGCTTTCAATGGTTACTAAAGATACTTAGTGTGTGAAACTTCCATATTCAAGAGTATAGTTTTTCCTCACTCCATTCCTAGCCTGCAAGAGGCAAGTCTTTTGAAATCTGGCAGTTATTCATTGTCATCAAAATAAGATTTTAAGGGAATAGATGTAACAAAGACTTGTAAGCTGGCTCCTAATTTAAAATTTTGAGAGTTGGTTCATTGGAATTATTGGGAATTGACAAAAGCTGAACACTGAAGGATACATCTTTATTTTATTAGATTGGTATAAGGTTATTACAGGGTAAAATTAATAGCTTTTTTTATAAGAACTCTCATGATTTGTCTTTTCTTTGAAAAGCTAGAGGAAGAAGAACAGGAGGACCAATTTGATTTGACAGTCGGTATAACTGATCCTGAGAAGATAGGTAAGTGTTCTTAGGACTCCTTGTGATGTTAGGGTGTGGCTGTGGAAAGCATAGGTAGCTAATTTCAGGATGGCTACCCTCAGAGTTGAACTAGCCAATGTGAAATAGTTCATTAGTATCTTTCCTGTAAAAGTAGACCCCTTGCTGTGTTTCTACAGCCAGAGTCTATAGTTACTTAGTGCATTAGTCAGTCTTTTCTTGGCTTTAGGAAGAAAAATCAGAGTCATCAAATACTACTAGAATCTGTTTTTATTTTTATTCTTCTGGTATTTTTAGAGACAGGGTCTCATTTTGTTACCAAGAACAGAGCACGGTAGCATGATCATAGCTCACGGTAACCTCCAGCTCCTGGACTCAGCAATCCTCCCACCTCAGCCACCTTACCCGCCCAAGTAGCTGGGACTACAGGCACGTGCTACCATGCTGAGTAATTGTTTTTTCTGTAGAGATGGGGTCTTGCTATATTGCCTAGGCTGGTCTCAAACTCCTGACCTCATGCGATCTTCCCTCCTTAGACTCCCAAATCACTGAGATTACAGGCATGAACCACTGCATCGAGCTAGAGTCTCTTTTTAAAAACTCAAACAGGCCAGCCACGGTGGCTCACACCTGTAATCCAAGCACTTTGGGAAGCTGAGGCAGGCAGATCACCTGAGGTCAGGAGTTCAAGACCAGCCTGGCCAACATGGTGAAACCTCGCCTCTACTAAAAATACAAAAGTTAGCCAGGGGTGGTGGTGTGCGCCTATAATCCCACCTACTCAGGAGGCTGAGGCCAGAGAATCACTTGAACCCAGAAGGCAGAGGCTACAATGAGCCGAGATCATGCCACCACACACCAGCCTGGGTGACAGACTCTGTCTCAACAAAATTTTTAAAAATCCAAACATTGTCTTCTCCTTCAGAGTTGATAAGACCATTTTACTGTCTTTTGAGATAGTAAATTCCATGTAAGCACCCGAAAAAATACAATATTCTAAAATTGAGGGATACTGAACTTATTTTTTCCCTCAAGAAGTTTGAAACTCTGTTTTATATATATACTCTTGATAACCTTATGAGATGGGGAAGTCTGTCTGTCTGTGGGACCCAGATTTAATTGTACTCAAATTGAAGATAGATCTTCAAAAAGCATAACACTTAACTTTGACCGGACTTGGGTTTTTAGAATAGCTTTCCACTCTCCCAAGCTTGCAAGCATTATCACTGCATGGAGAACAATAGGCCTCGTCTTTCCTTGTTCCAGCTGTGGTTCCTTATGGAAGAGGTTATACAGAGCCTGTCTTCCTAAACAAGAGTAGTGTTTATATAGTTAAGAGGACAAATGTAACTCTCAACCCTTGGTCTATTTGGAACTAGGGACAGGACTGTGTTAGACTTCCTGCTAAAATGATTGTCTTTTTTTTTTTTTTTTTTTAGACAGCGTCTCACTCTGTCACCCATGTTGAAGTGCAGTGGTGCGATCATAGCTCACTGCAGCCTCAACCTCCCAGGCTCAGGTGATCCTTCCACCTCAGCCTTCTGAGTAGCTGGGACTACAGGTGTACATCACCATGCCTGACTAGTTTTTTTGTATTTTTGTAGAGATGGTTTCACCATGTTGCCTAGCCTGGTCTCTGGCCAAAATGGTTGTCATTAAACTGTTAATTTTAGGCCAGGTGCAGTGGCTTATTTAGGTAATCTCAGCACTTTAGAAGGTCAAGGCAGGAGGATCACTTGAACCCAGGAGTTCGGGACCAGCCTGCCCATCATGGCAAGACCATGTCTCTATAAAAATTAAACAATGAGCCCTGTCTCTACAAAAAACAAAAAATTACAGAGGCATGATGGTACATGCCTGTAGTCTCAGGTACTTGGGAGGCTGAGGTGGGAGGATCACTTGAGCCTGGAAGGTCAAGGCTGCAGTGAGCCAAGATCATGCCTCTGCACTCTAGCCTTCGTGACAGAGGAAGACCATGTCTCCAGAAAAAAAAAAGTTTTGTTTTTTTTTTTTAAATTTGAACTGTTGAGTTTTACTTTCCTCAGACTGTTACACTGATAGGAAGTTTTTGAGCATGTTATACAATTCTGTCATCTAACAATATAGGACACTAAGGACCAAAAAGGAAGTAGCTTTCCTGTTAGGGCACAGTGCGGTCCATGGTAGAGCCTGAACCAGGACTTTGCATTATATGCCTAGATTCTCTCTTGTTTCTCTAATATTTATGAATATTCTTTAAACACATTAATTTTAAGCTAGTTCTTTGCTGCTTTAAATCCTTGGTGGAATAAGATGAATGAATGGCACTAATTGTCTTAAAATGTACCAAGTCATGATGTCTGAACCTGGAGAGGGAACATACTGGTTTTCGAAGGCTGCTGTAGCAAAGTACCACAAACTGGTTGAAACAACAGAAATTTCTCACACTTTTGGAGGCCAGAAATCTCAAATCCTGTTGTTGGCAGGGCGCTAGGGAATGACTGTTCATGCCTCTCTCTCAGCTTCTGGCAGCCTCAGGCCTTCCTCAGATTGTGGATGCATCGCTTCAGTCTCTGCTTTCACTGTCACATGGCAGTCTTTCTAAGTGTCTCCATGCTGCCTTCCCTCTATGCATGCCTATTACTGTGCGCACATTCCCCCTTTTACAAATAAGGACACCAACCTGAGTGGAGTAAGGCCCACCCTAATGTCTTCATTTTAGCTTGATTACATCCATAAAGACCCTGTTACTAAATAAGCCCACATTCTGAGGAACTGGGAGTTAGAACCTAAAACGTACCTATTTTGAAGGGGAACAATTTATCCCATAAAAGAGAGTAATTTAAATATCCCATGGATCAGATATGTTTAAGCACAAATCACTCTTGGGGATAAGCTTTCATCTCCTTGGACTGTAGTCTAGATTCTTAGTTATGTTGATGCCAAGAAACCAGCTAATTAAAACATTTTCATACTCAAGGCCTGATCTTTATAACGACACATTCTGTTTGTGTGGGCTGTTTATTCAACATGTGCTTCTTGTTCCTGCACATATCTAAATAATTGAGAATTTAACTTTTACCAGTATATTCTTGTTAGAACCTTGGTAATTTGCATGTGTTATCTTCAACTCTGAAATTATTCTGGAAATTTATGTAAATTTAAAACCTTGTATTACTAGCTCATTTGCAGATCTGTGCTCTCTATGTACATGCAGTATGTCTCTTTTCATGTACATTGCCTAAAGCAGCTGAGAAACAAAATATCTAAAGATCCTGCCTCTTCTATTTTCTCTGTGTTTGCATTTAGATTTTGTTAATTGTAGGCATTAAAGTATGGGATTGAATTCCTGAACATTTGACCATAACTATTCTGCTATGAATGAAATTTTGAATATTACTTCTATAAAGTTAGATTTCTTTTTTTTTCTTTTATCAGTAGGAAACATCCTTAGTAGTATTGGATAATTTAGTAAGGTGGTTTAGAAAAGAACTAAAGCTGGTAATCAGTGTAAAGTAATTTCTAAAGTTTAGCTTATGGTTTCTGTTTTATATATACTCTGGGTGGGGGCTGGGGAAGTACAGCAGACAAGCCATCTATTCCTGTGTAAACTTCAAATTATTGGTAAATTTGACAGGCATTTTCAGCCATCTTATTGAAACCAAGTTGTAATGTGTGACTCTGCTGATCCAGTACTGTCTGCTCTTCCTTCCCCTGGCCCCTCACCCCAGAACCAGTTCAGGGGCTTGAGCAGCTGATAATTGTTGACCTAGGTTTTCCTGATTGATGTGGGAAGGAATCAAGGGTTGCGGAGGCAGGGAACAAAACCAACCCCAGACACCATAGTCCAGCACTGGAGCTGTGTCTGTTTGGATTCCAGAATATGTCTTTTCAGTGCTCAGGGTATCAATGGCATCTTTATCTTTTTAAGTGGTCTAGGTCAGGACATCACCGCAGAGAAAAAAAACAGTAGCTAGAATCCCAAATTATTTAACAGTCAAAGGCTTTTTCATAAAAATAATTCCTCCAGGAAAGGGAGATTTGTGTGACATTAGGCAGTTCAAGTGTCTTCCTGCCACACCCTTTACTCTTGGTGAACATGCTAGATCAGAGAGGTCAGTGTCCCCTCACCCCCGGCACCATTGGAGGGGGTTGTGACGCTATTTCTGAAAGAGCAAATCAAGCCCAGAGCTAGCCTAGGGTAGAACTACTTGTTTCCTTTTACATCAGTTGCTTCCTTCTCCTCCTGCTTTATACAGCAAGAGAATTGTTTGGTTTCGGACAGATGTGTGTAAGCAGCCCAAATATTGGCATGGTAACAACTGACGGATTGTCAGTATCCAGTGCTGCTTTGTGGAGGGTATAAATGGAGCCTGGCTTTGGAACAGAGGGCTGACTCTCTTGTGTAACTCAAACTGGGGCCCAGCCAGCATCCATGGGGGCTTGCTATGTGTCACAGAGGCCCTGAGGCAAAGCAGGAACTGGATTCTAGGATTGCATATAAAGCTTGGGGATGAAACGAGCATCCCTTCTTATCCAGGGTTCCTATGGCGTGTGATTTCTGGTTAAATGTTAGCTGAATTGGCACTGCTTTGGTTTACAAGATAATCTTCTGCTTTCTTGTTCTCCCACAGGGGATGGTATGAATGCATATGTAGCCTACAAAGTTACAACACAGGTGAGTCCAGATGACCCTGCTGATGACCATCTTCATAGACCTTGGTGCTTATACCAAGATCATCATTCAGATTATTTCTGGGTATCTCCTTTGTTTCTTTGCCAACATCTTCATGTTTATTCAAGATGGAGCAGGCCTGCATCCCCCTTGGTAATCTCATCTGGGTACTCTAGACTGAGTCTTTTTAATACTTTCCCAGAGAGCTAACATTTCCGTTTGAAACTTTGTTAAGTCATGTGGTGTATCTGATACAGCCCCATCCCTTTTAGAGAACTATATGGTTTGGAGCTAGATTCGCAGATTGCTCTAAACTATCTTTTAAAATCTTCAGTGCTTCTGAGGTTTCAGAGAGCTTCTTTTAATACTTAACATTTTGCTCCTCTGGTCTGGTCTTCTTTCGTATATAATATTAATGCATACAAAATGTACACAATGTTGTATACAAGTTATGAAGCATAATAAATGAAGCCCTAAACTTACCACTAGTCTTGAGTACCATTGAATCCGCCTGCGTGTATCTTCATCATATCCCCTGCCTCATACCTTAGAGGCAACCTTTCTCCTGAGTTGTCTCTCATTTCCTTTATAAGAAATCTTTACATACATAGATATATATTAGACTGTTTTGCTTTAAGTTTCATAAAAATAGTATTGTGCTGGTAATTGTGCTTGCTTTATTGAGCATTTTTTCTCATACCCATCCTTGATGGTCTTAGCTTTAGTTAGTTCATATACCACAAAATATTTGTGTTTTCCTGTTGTGAACATTTTCTGTTGTCA
Organism: Cheracebus regulus; assembly: GCA_963574635.1. NCBI lineage: Eukaryota > Metazoa > Chordata > Mammalia > Primates > Pitheciidae > Cheracebus > Cheracebus regulus. Next base: position 23,975 of record CAUYQU010086319.1, on the reverse strand, counting down.
ACATTGTCCAGTTTTTGTAAATGGGAACTTTCTTGCATGTCTCTAGTGCACATGTGGAAGGGTTTCCCTAGAGTATATAAACAGGAGTAATTCTCCTGGGTCATAGGTACTGCAAATATTGGACACAAGGAATACAAACTGTTTTTTAAAGTCTTTGTACCAATTTATACCCCCATCAGCAGTGTATAATAGTTCCCACTGATTCACTTCCTTGCTAGCAATTGGTGAGGCCAACCTCCTTAAATTTTGCCTATCTGGTGAGTATAAAGTGAACTCTCATTGTGATGTAGGCCTAACCTTTTTTGCTAGGAATCTGCTTTGTATTTATTGTCTCTCTATTACTTGTTGGCCTGCGTTTTGTGAGCTCTAGATTATGATACTTTAGGGGTTAGTGTCTACAGCTTAGACATTTCATCCAATTCCTATCCTGCTCCCTACCTGCTTCCCCTTGTTAGAAGCACTTTTTGTCTGTCTTTGGTTTGGCTGCTGTAATTCTAGGAGCTAATACCCTTAAATAAGTCAATGACGCCAGGCTCAGTGGCTCACACCTGTAATTCCAGCACTTTGAGAGGCCAAGGTGGGTAGATCACTTGAGATCAGGAGCTCAAGACCCAACATGGTGAAACCCCATCTCTACTAAAAATATAAAAATTAGCCAGGCATGGTGGCACACACCTATAATCCCAGCCACTTGGAAGGCTGAGGCAAGAGGATTGCTTGAACTCGGGAAGCAGAAGTTGCAGTGAGCCAAGATTGCACTGCTGCACTCCAGCCTGGGTGACAGAGTGAGACCCTATCTCAAAAACAAATAAAAAGGCAATGAAGGATGAGCTGGGCATGGTGGCGTGTGCCTGTATTTTTAGCTACTTGGGAGGCTGAGGTGGGAGGATCACTTAAGCCTGGGAGTTCAAGGCTGCAGGGAGCTGTGACTGCACCACTGCACTCCAGCCTGGATGACAAAGTGAGATCCTGTCTCCAAGAAAAAAAAAAAGCCAATGAAGGATGAATGTTACTGGTTACTGTAGAATTCTGGCTTTAAACTAGAACTAAACATGTCTTTCTTTAGATCAAGAGTTCTTAACCTGGGAATGAAACTATTTGAATTTTTTTTCTCAAAGGTCAGCATGGCTTCAGATGTATTTCAATTTAATTGGTTGTCTTTATAATCCTATATATTTTATGCATTTAAAAATCATTATTCTGAGAAGAGCTCCTTAAGCTCCCAGACTGCCAAAGGGGGAACTATAGTTTTTAAAAGTTTAAGACTCTTTGCCTTGGAGAAAGCTATTCACCAGGTGACTGAAGGTTAGGCATCTGGGAAATGGGTTTCTTTAATGTCATTTGGATGGCTTTCAAGATACCATCCCCTATTTGGAATGAAATTGCTTTGTGTTTTTTCCTGTCCCCAAGACAAGCTTACCATTATTCAGAAGCAAACAGTTTGCAGTAAAAAGAAGATTTAGTGACTTTCTTGGTCTTTATGAGAAGCTTTCAGAGAAGCACTCCCAGAATGGCTTCATTGTCCCTCCCCCACCGGAGAAGAGCCTCATAGGTAAGCCTGTGGTCCTTCATTCCACTGGGATTGTTTTCCTTTGCATTCACTTACTGTTTAGTATATGAGACAATTTCTACTAACCATCTTGTGGTTAGAAAAGAGACATTTCCAGTGTTTTCCTACCCTGGAGGTCTAGAGAAAAATTGCGTATTTTGGCCTGTTCTCTTCTTGGGTGCAGTAGAGGCTCTGAGTTTAGCCTCCAGAGTTGTTATGTTCGTTTGTTTTCTCTTGGTCTTCGGGAGTCTTAAATGATTGCAGTTCCCTCTAGATTGAAATATACTAAATTGGATTTGGGGTCAGAGGAAGGAACCTCTTCGTGAACATCAGTTGATGTTTGTACTCGGGGTTCCATGGCCTCCTTTTTAAGAAGATCTATACTCTGCAAGTCCCAGAGTTTAGAACCTTCAGCACCTGGAGACTAGTTTTCAAAAATGTCTGTCATGTAAAGAAGCTTTTGCTCATCCCTGCACATAACGTAGAAGCAGTCTTGGGTTGTGTTTTGTAGTGCTAGCCTCATTGCCTTTCCTCCTGTTTACACTTTAAAAAAAATAACAGAGTTATCCTCTTCATGATGATTTAATTCTGTTTTAGCAAGCGCTCTAGGAGTTCCAAAAATAAAAAATAAAAAAATAAAAGATTTATGGTTATTTTGCTTTTGAAATTCTATTCTAGGAATGACAAAAGTGAAAGTTGGGAAGGAAGATTCTTCTTCTGCAGAATTTCTTGAAAAACGGAGGGCCGCTTTAGAAAGGTAAGTGCCATACAGCCATTTTCCTCAATAACGTGAGGACAAGTGAGAAGCTGAAAGTGAGTCTTGAGACAGTCCATTGAGTTAGAGATGAAACTTAAATGAATTGAAGTTGCAAACCTCCATATTATCTCTTACCTTTTCCTTAGTTGCTTATTTTCCCACCTTGGGAATAGACCATCTTCTGTTTTTTCCCTATCCTGAGTAAGCAGGCAGTCATATTCTTAGACAATCAAATATGAATGGCTCTGAGGTTTCTTTTTGACCGGTTGTTTTTCTGTACCTTTTTGGAAATATCAAGAATGTGAACTTGCATATGCTTACAAGGAGAGTCCTACTTAAGTACATTATCTGAGGGCTTTTTTTTTTTTTTGAGACGGAGTCTCACTCTGTCGCCCAAGCTGGAGTGCAGTGGTGTAATCTCGGCTCACTGTAACCTCCACCTCTGAGGGCATTTTAAGTAACAAAAGACATGGCATCACTGCTAGCACTGTGTGATGCCCAGAACCTTCTGAGGCCAGCTCAACTAACCAGATGATAACTGCTTACATTTTAGGTACCTTCAGAGGATTGTGAATCATCCTACCATGTTACAGGACCCTGACGTCAGAGAGTTCTTAGAAAAAGAAGAGGTTAGTATTCAGTACAAACTGAATTTCATAATTTATATCTGCCCCTAGTGAAATGAAACTGGTTCGTTCCAAAACTATGTGAGCACTTAACATGCCTAGTACCAGACTATATCCTACTTTTGTGTGAGCCCCTGAGAGTGACAAGTATCTTTCAGCCTTTGAAATAAAAGAAGCTCTGCCTGTAGTCAAAAGCAATTGGTTGTAGTGGTCAAATGGCAGCCTAGCATTGTCTTACTGGATCAACACAGTGATCTCTTTGGCAGACTGTTGGCATGTTGTAGGTTACTTGAATGCATATTTTATGTGAGGCGGGGCATTGGTTAAAAATCAGTTACCACAAACCACAGAACTGCCATGTAGCAAAAGTGTTAATTGAAGTAGACAGTCTTTTTTACAGACCATGCATAGGCTAGTCATGATTGTCAAAAATTGGAAACAGCCCAATTGCTAACAGTGGAAGAATTACATAAAATATATCAATACAACAAATACTTGATTCTCATCATAAACAAAGTATACAGAAATGTTAGTACATGGAAGCATACATTAAAAGAATTATAAAATGTAAAACCTGAAATAGCATATAAATACAGCTATAGGGTGGGCACAGTGGCTCATGCCTATAATCCCAGCACACTGGGAGGCTGAGGCAGGTAGATCATGAGGTCAGGAGTTCAAGATCAGCCTGGCCAAGATGGTGAAACCCTGTCTCTACTAAAAGTACAAAAGTTAACTGGGCAAGGTGGCGTGTGCCTGTAATCCCAGCTACTTGGGAGACTGAGGCAGAGAATTGCTTGAACCTGGGAGGTGGAGGTTGCAGTGAGCTGAGATCGTGCCACTGCACTCCAACCTGGGCAACAGAGTGAGACTCCATCTCAAAAAAAAAAAAAAAGGAAAGAAACATGTAAGTCATTAAGGATCAAAAGAAACACTAGAGTAAAATGGTTTATCTCACAGGAAAGCAAACTAGAAGGAAGTAAGTGACCAGGTAGGGCTGTCGTTTTGTTTAATTTTTATTTTTAAATTGTTCTTTCATTTGTATATAGTATGTGTTACTCAAGTGAAGAAAATGATACTAAATAAATGAGATTTTTAAAATGAAATGTTTTAATTAAAAACTCCTTGTCAAATGCTTGAAATCTTTTGGTCTTCTCTTATGGATATTCCTAAGTCACTTCTTCCTTTTCACCCTCTCATCTCTACTCCATACCTCTAAGCAGGGTTTGTCTGTAGCACTACTGTGGACACTTTCGGTCAGATAATTCTTTGTCGTAAGGATTGTCCTTTGCATTGCAGGGGATTTTACCAGCATTCCTGGTACCTACCCACTAAATCCAGGTAGCACCTCCTCCCCAATTATAACAACCACAATGATCTCCAGACATTGCCAAATATCCCTTAGGAAGCAAAGTGGCCCCAAGTTTAGAACTCCTGCTGAGCCAGGCACAGCAATCACACCTGTAATTCCAGCACTTTGGGAGGCCGAGGCAGGCAGATCACCTGAGGTTAGGTGTTTGACACCAGCCTGGCCAACATAATGAAAATACAAAAATTTTGTCTCTACTAAAAATACAAAAATTAGCTGGGTGTGGTGGTGGCACACACCTATAATCCCAGCTACTTGGGAGGCTGAGGCAGGAGAATCGCTTGAACCTGGGAGGCAGAGGTTGCAGTGAGCCAAGATCACGCCGCTGCACTCCAGCCTGGGTGACAAGAGCAAGACTGTCTCAAAAAAAAAAAAAAAAAGAACTACTGCCATAGAGTCTTGAACACTAAAATCTGACATTTCAGCATAGCTGTATATGCTGTAGAGTCTTCAGCATCCTTTCCATGCCTTAAAGAGTACTGGGAAGACTGAACGTCAATCAGATTGTTTCTAAATATTTGGCATGCTTGGCTAGTAGGTCATCCCTGAAAGTAGCTTTGATCTTAATAAATAATTCTCTTGTCCTTGGATATTTGTTTACTGAAGAAAATGCGAACACAGCACAGTTTTAGTCTCTTAAGACTTTTAAGCCCAGTTGTGTACAAAGTATGCTAATCCAAGGGAACTTTTGACTTTTAACAAGAGTATGCTTGGTGCTTAAGCATTTTATTCCTGGGTAGGCAGACAATCTCAATTTGAGGTTGCCTGGCCACATAACACCCCAGTCTACTTTTTTTCTGTATAAAATATCAAAAGCTGAAAATGTTGCTGATTCTTTTTAACATGGTTCTTTGATTTTTCTTTTCTTTTTTTTTTGGAGAGGGAGCCTTGCTTTGTCACCAGGCTGGAGTGCAGTGGCGTGATCTTGGCTTACTGCAACCTCTGCCTCCTGGGTTCAAGCAATTCTGCCTCAGACTCCCGAGTAGCTGGGACTATAGGCCACGTGCCACCATGTCCACCTAATTTTTTTTTTTTTTTGTATTTTAGTAGAGATGATGTTTCACCATATTGACCAGGATGGTCTCAGTCTCCTGACTTGTGATCCACCTGCCTTGGCCTCCCAAAGTGCTGGGATTACAGGCATGAGCCACCGCACCCAGCCTTGTTCTTTGATTTTTCTTTATGCACACGTTAGTTGTGGATTCCTCAGGCTGCCTTTGAAAACAATTTACAGTTCAAATAATTGTCTGGCAAGTTTTGGGCATGCCATCTGATGGATACTAATTCCTCTGAACCTAAAATAGGACCAGCAGATAACTTGCCATTCCTGCCTTCTTGGTCTTGTAGCTGCCACGTGCCGTGGGTACCCAGACGCTGAGTGGTGCTGGCCTCCTCAAGATGTTCAACAAAGCCACAGATGCCGTCAGCAAAATGACCATCAAGATGAATGAATCAGACATTGTGAGTAGCCCTGTTCCTCTTACCTCCACCTTCCCCTGAGGGTTATAGGTCAGAACCCCTAAGGACTCCTAAGATTTCTGAGATTAGAAACTTTTTAATAAGATATTTCAATCCTTTTTTAAAAAACAACTGCTAAGAAAAGACCGTAGTGCACCCATAGAAGTAATCTCATTAAAACTCTGGTCTTTTGTGTTTCAGTGGTTTGAGGAGAAGCTCCAGGAGGTAGAGTGTGAGGAACAGCGCTTACGGAAACTGCATGCTGTTGTAGAAACTCTAGTCAACCACAGGAAAGGTAACAACCTCTGAAATGCACTTGGAGCTAGGGGAAATTGTTGTCTCCACTGAGCTGGAGATGGGAAGGCATGCTGTTCCCAATCCTCTCAGCCATCCAAGTTGAAATTCTCAGCCCACCTGGTCCTTGATATTGTGATAAAAAAAGGTATGCTCTGCATCTCCCAGCAGAAAACAGGATTCAACCACTGTGGGCATTGTACTTTTCTACCTGGGAGGGGTGCAGGGAAGCCATCCCAGATACAGCGTGACTGGGATGTGGGCTTCTCTTGATTTTAAGTTGATGGCTTACATCCAAAATGATGTCATACATGTTTAGCTACATAGTCAAACCAGCAATGCATAAATGCAGGGAAACCACCTGTTTCCTAATCCTTCTTCTTTCTTTAGTGAAATTTGCTTCAGAGCTAGTGAAATTTTCCCAGTTTGAATCTTTTCCCTCTCTGCCTTAAACATGCTGATAATCAGAAATCTAAACAGACAGAAGACCCACAGCATGAGGCCAATGGAAATAAGGGTTGGCAAACTATAATCTCACCCATGGGCCAAATCTAGCCCTGGTTCCTATTGCCATAAGCTATAAATTTAGGTTTTCACGTTTTTAAAGGAATGAATGGAGGTAGAAAATAATCTGTAGCAGAGACTATGTGTAGCCTGCAAAGCTTAAAACATTTATTATCTGGCTCCTTTACAGAAAGAGTTTGCCTGCTCTAGAACATGCAGGACTCTACAGTGTGCACATACATTCACTCTTGCCTCCAGTACATACAGGCTACTATTCATGAGCTTTAACATAAATATAAGAATAGTTCTGGCAGTGCGGTGGCTTACACCTGTAATCCTAGCACTTTGGGAGGCTGAGGTAGGCGGATCACTGGGCCAGGAGTTTGAGACCAGCCTCACCAACATGGTGAAACTCCATCTCTACTTAAAAAATACCATAATTAGCTGGGCATGGTGGCGTGCACCTGGAATCCCAGCTACTCAGGAGACTCAGGCAGGAGAATCGCTTGAACCTGAAAGGCAGAGGTTACAGTGAGCTGAGATCGTGCCACTGCACTCCAGCCTGGGCGACAGAGCAAGACTCCATCTCAAAAAAATAGTTCCTTTGGCCTGTTTGTGTTATTTAATGACTGGCCTTTGGTTCTCCAGGGATATTGGAGCTGCTTCCTTCAGGTAGGCCTAACTCAGTGAAACTCAGGATAGCTGGTGCCTCTCCCTCCTGCTCCTATACCAGGCCACGTTCTCTTTACTCTCCAAATACAGTTAACTGTGGTATAAGTGACTGGACTGCAGAACCCTCCATTGCCAGATATGCAGTGGGCAGCATTGCTAAGACATGCCATGCAATGTCAGCTGATTTGTCCCTTTTCCTGGTGAGATCAGAGAGGCCTCTGCTGTCTTTTCCTCCTTCCAGAGCTAGCGCTGAACACAGCCCAGTTTGCAAAGAGTCTAGCCATGCTTGGGAGCTCCGAGGACAACACGGCATTGTCACGGGCACTCTCCCAGCTGGCTGAGGTGGAAGAAAAAATTGAGCAGCTCCACCAGGAACAGGCCAACAATGACTTCTTCCTCCTTGCCGAGCTCCTGAGTGACTACATTCGCCTCCTGGCCATAGTCCGTGTAAGCTTCTGTTTTCTTTCCTCCTCCTTCCCTTGATTTGATTTGTCTTTCCTTTGCTTGTCCCTTTCCCAAGACAGTTTCATCCCATTCTAGTTTGTAAATAGGTGTCACTTTTTCTACTTTTAAGAGAAAAGGTATCCTATAAACCAAACAATCTATTCACCTGTTAGCTAGTTATCACTGAATCATTTTGAGGCCCACAGTCAAGATTCCTAGATGCATTTGGAGAAAAGACCACTCTTGAATTTCCAAATAGGTCGTCCCTTATTGTTGAAACTGGACAGTGTCCTCTGTGCTCCTTTCTTGAAGCAAGGTTCCTTACAGACCTGCTGTCTTGACCCCCTGGAGCAGTGACTTCCTCAGTCCTTTGGTCTTTGCCTCCTTAACAGTAAGTGGTGGCTTTGCCCTGGTTAAGAGCTCTTGCTGGCTTCCACTTATCTTTCCAGTGTGGGCAGTCAGGTAACTACATGGAACTGGCTTGGCATTACATGGAAGAGTGCAGCCAGGGGCTTGTACCAGAGCCCTCCCTGTGCTGTGCCACCCCACACTGGTAACATTGCAGCCTGCCCCTCGTCAAGCACCTCACTCTCTCCTGTTGATCAAGCAGTGTGATTTCCTGTGAGCACTCCTAGCAGTTAACGTTAAGGAATCTTGACAGTGGTATTAGCTCTCAGATGGCCTCCGTGAGACAGAGGAAAGAACCAAGAGGGAGCCTGGCGCCTACACTATAAGGACCTAAGTCTGTCCCTGACTTGGCCTGCAATCAGGATGTGTGAGCCTCAGAGTTAGAACAATGCCACTCCTCGTTTCCCATCCCCAACTTCTCTCCCATAGGGAGCATCTGGGTTGTGTCAGGAGCTGAGCTGTTCCCAGGCTGTCGCTTCCCCTGCTCTGGGGTGGAGTTGCTTCATAGAGCCTGTGAGGTTGCTCACTGCCTCTCCCACTGCTATGTGGTTTGCTGCTAACTCCAGAGTGATAAGAGGCTTGAAAAATAAGCTGCTACGTAATTCTTAGAACTGGTCAGGCTACTTAGACTGGAGAGGCAGCCCCAGGAAGGACACTCTCTGGGGGAAGCTTTCTGTGAGGAGCATTGCTTGGGTCTCTGGAGAGCACAGCTCTTGGATACAGCCCCCAGGCAGAGTGAGCCCGCCTCACTCTAGAGCTCCATCGGCTAGGGCTGGGCACAGAACTCACGGCACAGAACCGTGAGTGGTCTTTTCTCGGAGACCCTCCACCTGCCTACCTCATGATTAAGGTGGGATTGGAGAGAAGAGCAAAAGTTTCTTTTCTGTTCTTCCTTGAGCATGGTGCCGGACCACTGTTAGCCCACTGGGTTGAGCTTGAGTCTTACTTGGATATGATATTAGCCCTTTACCTAATACTTTGACATTGAGGTGTTAAGATGGGCAGGGGAGCAGCAGTGACAATGCCGGGGCAGGTGAATTTGGTGGCATTGCCCTCCACAAAGTTCAAGTTTGGCAAAAGCCTTCACAAAGGAGGCATAGACAATATTCAGGGAAGGCCAGGCCCGGTGGCTCACACCTGTAATCCCAGCACTTTGGGAGGCCAAGGCGGGTGGATCACCTGAGGTCAAGAGTTCGAGACCAGCTTGGCCAACATGGAGAAACCCCGTCTCTACTAAAAATGCAAAAATTATCTGGGCATGATGATGTGTGCCTACAATCCCAGCTACTTGGGAGGCTGAGGCAGGAGAATCACTTGAACTCGATAGGCGGAGGTTGCAATGAGCTGAGATCACGCCATTGCACTCTAGTCTTGGGGACAAGAGTGAAAAAAGAAGAAAATATTCAGGGAACTTCTGTTGGGGACTGGCCCCAGCCACAGATCCTTGACCCAGGCTGCTGCTTGCTGCATATTAAGTGAATCCATGGGTGTGGTTAGTCAGGCCAACAGCTTCCTCCCCTCTCCCCTGGAAATGTTGATTGTGGTCAGGGAACTGGAAACAAGGAAAATTAGCAAGCAGATTTGGGGGAGCTTCTTGGAGGCCTTGGTAGCCTAGAGCAGGTGAGTATGTGGTTGGGAAGAAGCAATGTGGCCCTGTGGTGGTTTGAAGTGTTGATTTAAAATGTGTTAAGCTAACCTTGTACATTATTTGGGTGTCAGTTTCAAGGTTGTGTCTTAGGGTGGACTTCCCTGACATATTTCCCAGGCTAATCTAGGACCCTAGTTTCATGTTATAGTACCCTGCTGCTTTCCCAGTAGTCTGCGTACTTGTAAGTATCTATTTGTAATTGTGAATGTAATGTTGGCCTTTTCCACTAGATGACAAGTTCCATGAAAACGGGACCATGAGTTTCATCCACTGTATTCTTAGCCCCGGGCACGTGGCAGGCACTCAGGGAAAGTCTGTAGCCTTATGAACTGACTGATCTGAGGGAGGTACTTTTGTAAGGCATAGTATTGGTCACTGGCATGAGGCCACCTACTGGCTCCCTGCTATCCAGCCCTGGGAGTAGCATGAAGCAGCATGGCGCTGGCCTCCTGGAAGCCTGGAGAGGAGTCTTACCCAAGCTTTGCTCCTAGACATTAAACTTCCCAGCCGGGCACTAACATGTGGCTGCAGAACCTGCCCTTGCTCCATCTGTCCCTAGCGAAGCTGCTGGGAGAGCCTGCCCCGAGGCAGAGACAGCAGAGCTCTTGAAGAGCTGGTTGTGCTCCTCCTCAACCCCACCCCACAGGCTGCCTTTGACCAGCGCATGAAGACATGGCAGCGCTGGCAGGATGCCCAAGCCACACTGCAGAAGAAGCGGGAGGCTGAGGCTCGGCTGCTGTGGGCCAACAAGCCTGATAAGCTGCAGCAGGCCAAGGACGAGATTCTAGAGGTGAGTCCCCTGAGGCAGCCCAGCCAGGGGGGTTCTGTTGCCTCCAAATGAACCCAACTCCCATCCCACCCAGAGGCTTGGAACCCCACAGCAGGCGAGAGTGCTGATTGAGTCTAAAGGGTTGTAGCTGCTGAGGAAGCCTCTGAGAATGACTCCAGGCCTTCCTGAAGCCTGGTCCCCCTGTTCTCTTCCTACTCTACCCAGACTTGTCAAATCAGAATCTCCAGCCCGGCACACTGGCTCACGCCTGTAATCTGAGCACTTTGGGAGGCCAAGGTGGGCAAATCACTTGAGGTCAGGAGTTCGAGACCAGCCTGGCCACCATGGTGAAACCCCCGTCTCTACTAAAAATACAAAAAAAAAAATTTAGCTGGGTGTAGTGACATGTGCCTCTAGTCCTAGCTACTCAGGAGGCCGAGGGACAAGAATCGCTTGAACCTGGGAGGAAGAGGTTGCAGTGAGCTGAGATCGAGCCACTGCACTCCAGCCTGTATGACAGAGCGAGACTCCATCTCCAAAAAAAAAAATCTCTGCAGGAGGGGTGCTGGCTGGGTCTTTCAAAAGCTACCTAGCTGATTCAGATATGCCTTCTCATGAGAACTAAATTAGGTTTTCCAGGCCTACCACCGCTGCTGCTGAGTACCTAAACTGGAGGCTGCTGGAGCACCAGAGCTTTCTTGAAGGACCACGCTTGGTCCCAGATGCCTGGAGCACAGGCATCTCTTTTCCAGCCAGCCCCTAAAGTGACCTTCTGCTGGACTCTGACTTACATGCAGAATCCCCTGTGACACCTCATCTTATCCACAAGGACAGAAAGACATAATGATCAATCAAGAACTCATGTAAAATTGCTGTCCAAATATGAAGTCTTAATAATGATGCCATAATATGAGGTGATCCTTTCTTTCTTCTTTCTTCCCAGTGGGAATCCCGAGTGACTCAGTATGAAAGGGACTTTGAGAGGATTTCAACAGTGGTCCGAAAAGAAGTGATACGATTTGAGGTGAGATAGAAGATCCTGCTTCTCACTTAGAGTGCAGGGCTTGTTTTGTCCAACTCTATTGGGTAAGGAGATAGAGGTGCCAGTGACTTGGCAATTCTCATGAGTAGGCATGGCCTTCTTTAGGGGGGTGTGTGCTTGTTCGTAGGCACAGTGGCACACTTACACTTGTGACTGGACCAGAGCAATTAGACACAAAGCTTGCAGCTGCCACATACCTTCGGCCCCGTCCTTTCTCCCCCACTTCCCATCTCCTGCCCTCTTAACAAAGCCTTCAGGGCCTTGGCAGAGCCTGTTTGGCTGGAAATTACAGCTATTCCCCCTGCTGCCTCTACTTTCTGAGACTATGGCCTTGGTCAGCAATAAAAAGCACCATCCCATCAAAAGGGAAAGGAAAAACTGTTCGGTCAGTATACAATCTTGTCTCCTAGAAAGAGAAATCCAAGGACTTCAAGAACCACGTGATCAAGTACCTTGAGACACTCCTTTACTCCCAGCAGCAGGTATGTAAGTTGTGCCTGACCTTCATCCTCTACTACCTGCTCCAAAGGCCAGCTGCCTCCTTGGGGCTTCTGCAACAAAGTTTGCAGGTCCTTGCTTCTCATGGGCTGGGCCCTCCTATAGTTGATCATTGAAAATAACCCCTGCTGCTCTGACATGGAGCGTCCAACAAGGTCTTTTATTAAGCAGGAGGATCCGGCGCTGCCGCCCTCATTCTGAGGTGAGTTAGTTTTTGAGGACCAACTCCATCTCCCTGTAACTACTTAGCCTTCCAGCAGCCACCCCATGGTACCACCTGGCCCTCCTGAGGCTGAGGCCTCATCAGTATGTGAAACAGTGGCCCCACTGTGAGGAGCTAACTGAGCCAGGAAAGCTGTGGCCACCACAGGGGTGTTTCCTCTGGGGCAGAGCCAAGACTGTCTTCAGAGACTGGCCTTGCACTTGGGGCTCAGGAACTGCTGCTTCCCCTGGTGAGAGGGAGGTGTGAGGGTCATGTGGCGTGTGCAGCTGCTGGGAGCCTGCCTTTGTGGGGCGGAGGCGCTTGGGGAGCGCCAGGACATTGTGCTTGCTTCCTCCCAGGCTGGCTCAGGCTCTGCCACTAGGTGGGGGCACTTGCTTACTGTTCCCACTTCTTTGCAGCTGGCAAAGTACTGGGAAGCCTTCCTTCCTGAGGCAAAGGCCATCTCCTAATGGACCAAGGACCCCAGAGCCCACCTGTGTGACGCTGCCTTTTTATACACTGTCCTCCTCCACCTTGATGGACCCCCCATCCTGCATCCTGCCTAGGCTGAACTTAACCCCTTCCTCCCTGTCCCCATGACCACTGTCCCCAGTTACTCTTAACCATTATTTCATTTAGCTTCCATATATATTTTCTTACCTAAGAGAATAGTTTCCTGCTTTAAGCAAAAGACCTACAATAGGTGGTGGAATTATGGGATGGGGTGGAGTATTGATATAAATATATAAATACAAATGTATATTTTTCAGGCTGTGGTATAGGAACTGGGAATAACGTTTTCTGTTACTCCTGATGGTGCCATGAAAAGGTTATGTAATAAAATATTTTAAAATCAGGTCACATGACTCAGAATGGTGGTGCTTTTTGCTTAGGCTGGGAACAGTTGGGAATCAGGTCTGGAATACTCCTAACCAAGAAGTTGCCCAGGTATAGTCAGTTTTTCTCTACCATTCACAAGTTTTTGCTGCTGCTTCCCTCTGGAAATGGAGTTTCTTTCTCTCTGCCTACCTCAGCTACCTGTTCTGAGGATCTCAATCTGTTTCATATTCCCACTTCTTAAGGGAAGGAGTTTTAAAAACATCTCTTAAAATAAGAGGAGCAAACCTATTCTCCTGCAAAGGAGGCAGAGACTTTCTCTCTCTCTCTCTCTTTTTTTCTTTGGTATCCCCATTGTTAAGCAAGAGCCTTTCTCTTTTATTCCTCCTGTTTCCCCTAAGCTGCTCAGGGCTCTCTGAGTCTTGCCCTCTCATGGCAAGTCTTACATATAAACCTATTTTTGTCACCCATCAAAACACATTCTCAGTAGACTGTGTGAAGGTGTGAAGGGCTGATAAGGACTTGATGCTTTATCTCCATAGACATGAAAGCCATGCCCTCTGCCTCTAGATAGGGTGATCTAGCCATCCCTTCTGCTGGACTCTGAGCTGCTGAGCCGTAGGAGGTTCAAAGAAGCCCTACTGTCTGTGCCCAGGAGGTAGCCTACCAGCAGGAGCCCTCAGGCACAGCAAAAGGGTGTTCATACAGATCTCTGCCAGTCTGGCTAGGGGAGGCCAGAGTCTCAGGTCAGTCAAGGCTGGGCTTCCCCCTTAGCTGTGTCCACAGCTGCTCAAGCTGTACTCATCAGAGTGGACTTTGAAGCTCCTTTGTGAGCTTGAGCTTCTGACTGCCACTGTGGGAGCCTTGCTCCCTCCAGCCCAAAGACGCTTCTGCCACAGGGGCCCCAGGTCCTGCTGTATCAGTGCTCTTTAGTGGGGGGCTAAGATTTGGGGCAAGCTAGCCTGAGGCAAGGAAGTGAAGTAAACATGCTGATTTCCTGTGCAGGGACTCAGCACCAGGGGAAGGGCCAGTGCTGCAAGGATTTTAACAGGTGAATTTTTTGGAAAAAGTCACTCTCTCTACCCCTCAATATCCTTATCATCAACTTTGGTTTTATCCTTCCAGTCTTTATTATATGCTTGCTTTTAAATAGTTGTAATAATATACACATATTTTGTATCCTGCTTTTGACATTCAACATTGTACATGTTATAAGCATATTTCTATATTGTTATATAGCTTCACAAAGTTGATTTGTAAAGCTGTGTGATTTGAAGGCTTCCATAGGGTGACTGTACCATAATTTTCATTCATCCCTTCTTGTTGGATTCTTGGTCAGGGGTTGTTTTGTTTTGTTGGTAACTTTCAAATTTTTAATATAATTTCAGATTTACAAAAAAGTTGCAGGAATATCACAAAGAACCCCTGTATATCTTTTATCCAAATTTACCAAGTGTTTACAATTTATCCTATTTGCCTTATCTGTATTTCATGTTGTTTTAATCATTTGGGAGTAATTTGCAAGGTACCCCTTTATGCCCCAAAATGGTATGCATCTCCCTAAGAACAGAACATTCTATTCTAAGAGAAGGAGAGAAATCTTTAAAGTATCTTTAAGTATTCTTTTAAGTAATATTATGAAAATCAGGAAGTTGAACAGTGATTTAATACTGTTATCTAACCCGTGGTTCATGTTTACATGTTGTCAGCCCAATAATGTCCTTTTTGGCTATTCTTTTTCCGTGTGCAGGATCATGTGTTACATTTACTTGTAAATGTGTCTCTCTCAGTACTGCAGATTCCTCAGCCTTTTTTTGTCTTTCATTACCATGACATTTTTGAAGACTACAGGCTGTTTTGTCGAAGGTTCCTCAATTTGGATTTGTGTGATGTTTCCGCATGACTAGATTAGGGTTCTGCATTCTGCGCAGGAATATCACAGAAGCGATGCATCCTCCGTGCAGCGTAATCAGCATATCATGTTAGTTGCTCCTATTAATGTTGTTAACTCTGTTCTCTTGGTTGGGTTGATATCTGCCAGATTTCATTTTAAATTTATGGTTTTCCCTTTGTAATTAACAAGTAATTTCTGGGGAGATACTTTGAGACCGTATAAGTATTTTGTTTCTCATTCACTATTTAGTACCAGTTGATTAGTCTTGTCTGAGTTATTACTGTCATGATTGACCAACACGATTTCCTAACTCCATAATGCCTTCTACATTTATCGGCTGGCATTGCACTTACAAAGAAAACATCCTTTCTCACCATTTATGTATTCACTTATTTATCAGTATGGATGCAGGGATTCCTATTTTACTCAAAGTTGCAGGCCATTGCTTTGATTTTATCTTGGTTCTCAACTTGCCCCAGGTTTATATCAGCCTCTTGTGTGTTTTTAGCTTGTCCCCATCATTTTTCAGCACTTTCTTAACTTCCGGTATAACAAGATGTACTAGGCTCATCTGGAATGTTCCCTGCCCCAGCCCTCTCTCTCTGCAGGAAGGATTTAACAACATGGAGAAGGAGGCAGACTGGAATCAGCCATTTCTCCAGGGAGTCTTGGTTCCTTATAATAGAGAATAGTATTTATTTTTATTTGATTTGATTATTATTATTGAGACGGACTCTTGCTCTTGTCACCCAGGCTGGAGTGCAATGGCACAATCTCGGCTCACTGCAACCTCCACCTACTGGGTTCAAGTGATTCTCCTGCCTCAGTCTCCCAAGTAGCTGGGATTACAGGCACCCACCACCACACCTGGTTAATTTTTGGTAGAGATGGGGGTTTCACCATGTTGGCCAGGCTGGTCTCGAACTCCTGACCTCAAGGGATCCACCCACCTCAGCCTCCCAAAGTGCTGGGATTACAGGCATGAGCCACCACGCCCGACCAGAGAATGGTATTTAGAAACCTAGATCTAGGTGCCAAATGTGCTTATTGTTACTGGAATGTCATTGCCTCTAGGCTCTCACCAGACAGTGCAAAGAAATATGTAGCAGTTTATAGAAACAAGATAGGGTAGAGATACCTGACATAAATAGATATTAAAATCATGAATTCACACTGATGCTTTGAATCCAGCCCCTTAGGTTTATTCCAGTCTCCCCACTTTTCCATGTTGTTAACTCTTTTCTCCAGAGAGACAAAGATTTCAGCTTGCTTTAAGTTTCATCTAGTGATCATTCTGAAGTAAGTGTGTTTTTCTTACTTCCCTAGAATGATGCCTCCTCTGGTTTTAGAACTTCTTCCTCTGCTCCCTGTATCCCAAGGCTAACGGGGCCAGTTGTCTTTAGGGCTTATACATTTTTGTAAAGAGCTTGCACATGTGGAAATCAAGTAGGCCAGTAGTGGTTTAAGGGTATTGAGCCGGAAGCCTCTACAAGGAATAATAGGAGCACAAAGGAAGAAAGTGGTATTCCAGCGGGGGATCCGGGAGGGAGAACTTTGTGGAGATGCTTGAACTGAGTCTAAAAGGTGAAAAAGTGTTTGCTGCTTCTGTTGGGACCCTTCTGCCTCCCTGTCTGTCTGGGAGTGCGAGGTAGGCACATCTAGGGACATGTCAAGTGGCTTGGTGTGGCTAAAGTCAGTGAGGCCCATAGAGAAAAATGAGCCGGAGCCAGATCACAGGGTGCCTGCTAGGACCTGGGAAGCACTTTTGACATCACCATGGCTGCTTCGTGATCTGGACACACAAGAAGGTGTGACACTGGAGGCAGGAAGAGCAGCCAGGCTCATCCCAACCCTGAGGAGAGCTGAGAAGGGCAGGTATGATGGGACCAGAGCTCGGAAGAGTTTCAGGAGGAGAACTTGGAACCACTGAGATCCAGCCCCTGATTTGATGAGAGGCCTCAGGGGAGAGGGAGGTAGCTAGCATGTCCCCCAGGCTTCTGGCTCAGACACTGGGTAGACAGTGAAGCCCTTTGTAACACATGAGGCAACAGGTTCGGGGCAGATGGCAGGGGCAGCAGTGGTGGGGGCAGTGAGTGCTGAAGGTGTTCAGGAAGCAGCTCTGGGCCAGGTACAGTAGCTTACACCTGTATTTTTAGCATTTTGGGAGGCTGACATAGGAGGATCGCTTGAGCCCAAGAATTTGAGACCAGCCTGGGCAATATAGTGAGACCCTGTCTCTACAAAAGTAAAAACAACTAGCTGGGTGTGTGTGGTGACGCATGCCTATAGTCCCAGCTATGCAGGAACATCACCTGAGCCCAGGAGGTTGAGGTTGCAGTGAACTATGATTGCACCACTACACTCTAGCCTAGGTGACCAGAGCAAGATCTTGTCTCAAAAAAAAAAGCAGCTCTGGATGGGAAGGGAGGCCAGTTGCTGTAAGCAGGGGAGATAGAGTAACAGGAGGCTTTGTTTCATTTAAAGGTGGGACAAACAAAAGCATATTAATAAAATTCAGAGAAGAAAAAGAGAATGACTATCAGAGCCGTGTTTGGAAGAAAATGCGGTCCGGAGCACAGGAAGGGGACCTGTGTTCAGAGGGTGCCTCACTGCTGAGGCCACAGGAAAGAATCTGTAGTGGAAGGGAGGCTGAAGAGGGGAGGTTTCATGCTTGATAATTAAAATTTTCTGAGCTAGGGATGTCATATTTACCTGTTTGAGCCAAGTGGTTTAGATAAAAGGTATGGAGACAGGTCAACACTTCCTCTGCTTTCCCCAGGGCTAGTTAGGCACTCGGGCCCCAGAGCGCCAAAGATGAGGACTGGACTTCGAGCTAGGGTGATCCCAGTATTCGGTGTCAGTACTCAGTGACAGAATAAATGAGGGAAATGGGAATAAGCCAGAATTGTTCACTCACAAAGAAATACTAGCAACTGTCAGCTCTTCCCAGAAGACTTTCATTCTGAATGCTCTTGTAGCTGGGAACCCTAAAAAGAGAGTCTTTGAAGCACCTCAAATTTAAAAAAAGGAGACGAACTGATGGAAATCCCAGGATGGGGCCAAGATTTAACTGGAGAGTGTGTGCTGATGGAGGGCGTGTCCTTTGCCGAGCACGCTCAGGGCCCACAGGAAGCCCACAGGCTTCAGGGACATCAAGCCCCAAGGTGGTAGGATTTTCCCCACCAGTACTTGGCATCCTAGGGGGATGGGGAGGCAGGAGAAGATAATGGGGACCCCAGGCTCCAGTCACAGGAGGGCACACCTTTGCTGCAGTGCACACATGCCTGGACGTACACTGTCTTTGAAGACACCAGCTAAGAGTCTCTGCTCCATGTTTGGACAGGGCCAGACCTGAGCTGAGAGAAGTGGACAAGAACAACTCAGGCCTGTATTCTGGTGCACAGGTCACCTGCCGATACCGTATCCTGTGGTAAAGTTGGGTGATTTACTGTCTCCACGAAACTGTAAACACTGGGGTCCTATGCCTTTATAACTCCATGGCCCCTGGCAAAGATTCAGACTCAAAACAGGTGTCAAATAGAGAACTATTGAGTGATTGTTCCCCAGTTGCAGGCTCTGCCACCTAACAGTCATACTGTCTGGGAGAGGACCCAGCTCACCTTTTTCTCTTTATCTCCCAGTCCTTCTCAATAGTGCTAACACCTCCTGGAAACTGACTGCAAATGTACTACTTCTCACTCCTGTGTGGCCCTTGGAGCCTGGGTTAATGCTGGGCTTTGTACCTTAAGCACGCTTTCTCCCTTCCCCATTTTCAGTTTCAGAATTACACCTGTCTGAAGCAGGTGTTTTCCAATGCCCTAGATGGGAGTGTAAGTGTAAGGAGATGGGGGGCATTTGCCTGTGTCAGAACATTCACTGAGGAGCCTCATAGGTGCTTTTAGAAACCAAATCCTTGAAGATGACCAACCAGAAATGCCCATCATAGCACTGTTCACAGTTGCAAAAATGGAAACCAACTGAAATGTCCATCAGGAGGGGGTTAAGTGAATTATGGTACAGTTACACCATTGAATATTCTACAGCAATCGACAATATATAGCTATATTCATTGACAAGGAAAACTTATACTTTTGAGTGAAAAAAGCAGGTTATAGAATTGCATGATAGTCACATTTATATAAACCTTTATGTATGGGAAGGATGTTGATTGAATTGTTAATAACTATGATCACCTCTAGAGATGGAAGTTTGCATTACCTTTAATTTTTAATACCATTTTGTATTGCTTAAAATTTCTATGTATTATCATTATAATGAGAGAAATCAAATAAAACTATTTTCATTATGGGAAAACAATCCAGTGCATCCTTTGAGGCCTGTGCCACATGTCTGTTCTCCAGGCAGCTTCCCCTGATCTGCCTTCCGTGCCCTGCCCCAGACTGGAGTGGAGCCCTGCATCTGTCACCCTCTCCAGCCTCTGGTTTTTCTCTCCTGTGTGGTGTCAGCTCTGAGGCAATCTCTGTAGCCTCCTGAGCCCTGGACTCCCTGGGGTCCTGGGCTGCCCTGTCTTTGCTCATCCCGGTGTCTTCCTCCTCCTGCAGAGGAGCCTCTGGGGCAACGGCTACTCCTCGGCTCAAGATCATTGCCGTACAAGCCTGTGGGCTACTGAGGCCAGATCTGCGGATTTTTCAAGAGATCCGGAAATCTGGCCTAATTTGAGGTTTAATAGGCCTCACCGTGGTTGGTAAGATGGGTGCATAGTGCCCCAGGAAAGCCTGCAGGCCTCACAAGGCTTGCCCCAAACAGGCCTTTGTCCCTTGGGCCCTTTCTGTTGTGGAAATGCTCCTCTGGCTCTGATGACCAGCCCTCACTGGGGGCAGAAAGCTTCACCCACCCAAGGCTGCTCAGAGGAAGCCAGCTGCTCGCCTTCCACAGGATGCTCTTTGTCTGGGTCCAGAAAAGAAACAGAAAAACGCTGTCCAATCTGAGACAGGACCTTTCCATAAAAAAATGTGACTGTTTCCAAATGACTGCCCCCTCGGGACTTTAGAGCTCGCTGCTTCCTCTTCCATTATGAGCCGCAGTGGCGATAACCACAGGGGCCCAATAGACAGGTTTCCCCTCAAGGGAGGGCCAGCAGCCTCGCCAGAAAAATAGACTAGGCTCCTGCGGCCAGGAGCATGTTCCAGAGCAGGGGACAGACTGCCCATGACGGCCCCTTCCCACTCTCGGGCCTAATTATTTTATTAACTATAGTGAGAACTGCCATTTGTTCAGCACTGTGCTGAACTGTGCTCCGGGCCCTGAGACAGCTCAAATCCAGCTCCGCCACCCTGCAGGGTGCGCTCATGACCACACTAAGGACAGGCTCGAGGAGCTAAAGCAGCTGGCCCAGGTCACACCCCAGAGCTAAGACCAACTCAGGCCCTTAGCAAGGCCTCTGCCACACCCTATTGGACACAATCTAGACATCTAGACAGGGACAGACAAAAGGAACCTGGAAATCAGTCCCCTAAGTTGTTTAGACATGAATGCATCCACACAGTAGGCCTGCTAAGGACAAGCCCGTTTTGGTACCCACCTGGCCTGGTAAGCATTGGAGCTTCTCTGACCCATGCGAGATACTCTCACTTGATGGGCAGGGGGTTGCCCAGTGGAGTAGAAGCAGAGGCTGGAAAACAGAAGCAGCTTTGGTGAGTAGCTGGGGACCTTAATGGCAGACGTGAAAAACTCCACTTGCTGAGAAGCCGTGGGCAGCACCCTGGGGACAGCTAGCAGATGAGGCAGAGCCACCTCCCTCCCAGACCTTGAGGCCCGGATCAAGAACTGTTGTCCCCAGTTCTTGGTCTCTCAGGTCTCTTCACAATAAACCCCTATTACTTGAGGGATCCAAGTGTGTCTTTGTTTCTTGAACCCTAGTACTCGGCACACTAGAGGTGCTGCATGGTTGACTGGCTGACACGGTTCTGAAGGGCATTAGGAGTTGCCATATCACCACATGCAGCTGGCAAGCTGTGCCGTCAAAGTGCTGGGGTGACCTCTGCCAGCTCTCCCTGGGCCAGACCTGGGTCATGTTGTCTGAAGCAGCTGAGCTGCCGCTGTCCTATCTGGGCAGGAGATAGGAGGCTCCTGGGAGTGGCATTGCTGGCTAGAGCCCTGGGTCTTGGAGCCTGCCTGCCCTGGGCCAAGCTTTGCTCTAAGGACTCGGGCAGGACATGCTTGTGAGAGGTGCCTTCCAACACAGGCCCTCCCAGCCCCACCCCTCCCTTCCCCCAGATGACAGAAATGAAGAGTTTGGACTAACTCAGTAACTCACAATGCTTTTTAGTAGCACCCTTTTTAAAAGACATGTTACACCAAAATCTAACATTCAAACATAAAAAGGATGTTTTTAAATGTTATATTGTATTATTTCAATTTATAAAATATACTTATTAACAAGGTAATCAGTAGGAACTCAGGCCATTTTGCTGAACAGCGTAGTTGCTGATTTACATCAACCTCTGCTTCCAATTTATTTCTTTACTCTTTTTGGTTGCACAATATGGAGTAAATCAGAAACATCCTTATTGGAGAGTTAGTTGAAATTGTCAATTTTTTTTTTAAACTAACCTTGCAGTATCAGAATGGAAGAAATAGTAGAATCTGTTTTTGTTGTCGATGAATCAGTATCCATCAGGATGAACCACATCATTGCTAAACCCCTGTCATTTTTTTGCCTGCAAAAACAGCAAATTCACATAATTCAGTCACTAGTAATAGCTAACATTGCTCTAACTGTGCACTGGGCCCTCTGCCAAACATTTTGGAAGCTGCTGTCATTTAAGCCACACACCACTCTCTGTTGTGCGAGGACCCTGAGATAAGGGCAGATAAGGAACCTGACCCTCACGGGGGTTATCCAAGGTTATACCAGCGACCAGAGCTGGGCTAGGGTGGGGCAGGCAAGGTCCACCGTGGCTCAGATGGCCCCCAGTGGCTGGGCCCCTCCCGGCCAGTCCACCCCTCCACTGCCGCCCCCCGTGCAGGCTCAGAGAAGAATCCTGCCTCTGTGCCCAGCGGCGCCCACAGGCTCGTGGCCCAGGGGCTGTTTGTTTTCTTAACAGGGTTAACCAAACCTCCTGAGCAGCAGAAGCCTTGCCGGTGAAAGGGGGCTTTGTGTGACTGCAGCGGAAGCCAGGGCCTGAGCTAAGGCCGGGGCTGTGGGCCAGCCTACCCATGTGCAGGAATGGGGCGAGTTGGGGGACAGCTTCACCCACCAGCCCTTCCTGCCCTCTGCTCGGGCCTTGGTCCTGTTTCCAAGTGGCAAACTCAGGCTCCATACCTGCCTAGAGGAGCGAGTGAGGCCCGGTCCCTGGCGGGGCTGCTGTGGGAATCAGGAGATAGGTGCTTGCTTAGTGTGGTCTCCAACCAAGGAGCTCCAGCAGCACCAAGAGCTTGTTAATGATGCCCGCTTCAGGCTCTACCCCAGCCCAGCAATGAGAAAATCCTGGGTCAGGGCACGCAAATCTGAGATTTCACAGCCCTACAGGTGGTGGTGATGATTGCTAAAGTCTGAGAAATACTATAATCTAATAGGGAAATACAATCCATATGCTAGATCATAGTGGCGAAAAGACAAAGGTTTGTGTGGTAAAACAGCTTATTCTAAAAACAGAAGTTACTTTGAGGTCTGCGCACCCATCATATGGAGTCTGCAACTTGGTATTCATATGCTGAGCTGGCCAGCGCTGAAAGTGCACAGAAAGCAAACTTCCTTTGATTGTAATAACTGCTATGGCGTTTACATCATGTGTTCCTCTTTATAGGAAAATATTTGGCCCAGCACGGTGGCTCACACCTATAATTTCAGCACTTTGGGAGGTCGAGGCAGGAGGATCAATTGAGCCCAGGAGTTGGAGACCAGCTTGGGCAGCATAGTGAGACCCTGTCTCTACAAAACAAAATGAAACAAAAATTAGCCAGGCTTGACAATGAGTACCTGTAGTCCCAGCTACTCAGGAGGCTGAGCTCTTGAGCCTGGCAAGTCGAGGCTGCAATGAGCCATGATTGTGCCACTGCACTCCAACCTCAGCAAAAGAGTGAGACCCTGTCTCAGTAAATTAATACATAATTGATTTTTTTTTAAATTGGAAAATACTGTCCATACCTTGTTTTACCTCCCCAAAGACATCTTAAATGCCCCTAAGTCAAGGATCTTGTTTTTCTTCATTTGGACCTGCACTCTTGTGCCCTGGAACGCTGCGCAATTAGGAGCTGCAGTTCTACTATCAGATGTTTGACAAGTCAGCTGCATGGAATCTCTTTGCACAACTGGTGATGAAAATCCACTGCTCTGAGGCTTCCTGAAACACCTGAAAATTAAGTAAATGGATAAAGTGGACAACAATCTGCCAAGAAAGAAGCGAGAGGAGAGGTGTGTTTAACTCTGGAGGTGGGAGGAAGATTCTTGTTGCCCCCCTTGCAGGCAGCCTTTAACCCTTGAGCAGCCCCTGCTGCTTCCCCTCCCTAGTTTTTTCTCAACATACCCCCACTGCCCATTCATTCATTCATATACTCTTTCCATCACAAATATTCTTTATGTAGTCTTTCAACCCAAATGTTTTTGAGACACACAAGTAACAATAATTGCAGATTGTAATAAGTGCATAGAAAGGGTCATATGATAGGGTGGTCAAGAAGGAAGCCTCAGCTGGTTGCAGTGGCTCACACTGTTATCCCAACACTTTGGGAGGCCAAGGTGGGTGGTTGGCTTAAGCCCAGGAGACCAGCTTGATCAACATGGCCAAACTCCATCGATACAAAAATTAGCCGGGTGTGGTGGTGCACACCTGTAGTCCCAGTTACTCAGGAAGCTGAGGTGGGAAAATCACCTAGGCTGTAGTGAGCTCCGTGATTGTATCACTGCACTCCAGCCTGGGTGACTGAAGTGAGGCTCTGTCTCAAAAAAAAAAAAAAAAAAAAAAAAAAAGGGCCTGTTGGGTTTGTGTTTTGGGTTGAGAATGGGTGGATGGCCCCAGACCTTGAAGGGTCAAGGGCGGGG